>JBBBDQ010001026.1:1372500-1652500 GCA_037127315.1 Ascarosepion bandense | reverse complement strand
GACAAAGAAAGAAAAAAGAAAAAAGAAGAAACTTAATAAAACAAAGAGAAGAAGAAGTAGAAAAAGAAGAAAGAAAAAGAAGAAAATGAATAAGAAAAGGACAAAGAAGAAGAAGAAAAAGAAGAAAGAAAAAGAAGAAAAGGAAAGAAGAAGAAAAAGAAGAAAGAAAAAGAAGAAAAGGAAGAAGAAAAGGAAAGAGAAGAAGAAGAAAAAAAGAAAGAAAAAGAAGAAAAGGAAGAAGAAGAAAGAGAAAGATAAAGAAAGAGAAAATAGAAAAAAAGACGAAGAAATACGAAAAGATTATAAAGAAGAAGAAAAAATTAAGAAAAGTAAAGAGAAGAAGAATAAGAAGAAAGAAAAAAAGTAAAAGAAGAAGAGAAAGAAAGAAAGAAAACAAGAAATAGAAAAAGAAGAAGAAGAAGAATTAAATTGATATCAAAGAAGAGAAGATAAAAAATGGGATGGAATTTAAAAGTGCGTTGGTTGAAAGAAAAAAGAAAAAAAGAAAAGTTGCAGAGGTGTCGATCCTTGCACAAGAACAAAGAGATTTACAAGATGAACAAATCTTGGAAGCCAAAATGAAAGAAAAAAGGGTAAAGTAGCGGGGGTTGGGGGGGGAGCAGAATAAAAAAAGGAAGATTTAAAGAAACAAAGAAACAGAAAAAGAGGGAGAACTTAACAGAAAACACCCCTTTCCAATACCCAATCAAACACCCAAAAAACCCCTACGATTCTGTCTACCTTACCTCTTTTGTCCCTCCCTGTTGGTATAAGCGAAGGAAAGTGTCAGCACAATAGCTGATTTTACCACTGGATGCCAATGTCATCTCCATGTTGAATGGCTGAAAATATGCGAAGAATGTGGCCAGCCAACTTGTTGTTTTGAAATGATCCATTATTTCCAAAAATGTTCAGCCTCCTCGTTTCCCACTTCCACTCTGCAAGCGTCGACGGTTTAGGAGAATCTGGAGGAAGAGGGTGGCTGGGTAGAAAAGACGCGGGAAGGAATATTGATTCCGTTTTGGTCATTGGGGCGATAATGGCGGTCATAGCTACGTCGGCGGCTGATGTCGCAAAGAATGCGTCACCCGAGGGCCAGTGTCTTGCTGCGCCTTCGTAGAAGAAAGAAAAAATAAATAAATGAACGAAAATGTCTCCTTTTTCGTTCCATTCCGAGACAATTAATTTACAACAAGTTGGATTTCTCCATTTATCTAATGCAGGAATCTACAGGCAGAGCAACGATGGCGTCGAATGCAATGGCGGGAAAAGAATGTCGTCTGTTTTTTTGTTTCGTTTAAATGTAAGAGAAGGCAGGAATAAAATGGCACACGCATTTGTGAAGTACGCGTGCGCATGAACAATGCTTTGTTCTTTTACTTTCTCTTTTCTTATGTTAGGAATTTTAATATAATATTTAAATTATATTTTCCTTTTTTTGTTTTCTCCAGTAAAGTTTTGACTTTTTCGATTCAAATGAACAGCTTTCTGAAAAATGTCATGATCAATATAATTTTTATTTAGTCTCTTTTTGACCAGATTTATTATTTTGTTCAAATGAATTAAAACTACCGCCTGTGAATTTCAGCAATATTTTTTTTCTTTTTCATTAAAGAAATAGGCAACCATTAAAATACAGTTGTTTAAATGCAGTCTATTTTTGCTAACTTATTATTAATTTTTTTTTAAATTCAGTTTCATTTTTAGAAAACGTTATATTTATTTTACATAAAAATAAACACCAATTTATTTTGCCAGCTTATCATTTGAGTCCATATATTTAAATTATTAACGAGTTTTTAATTTTATAATAGATAAGTCACACTTTGAGGGGACAAAGGACAAAGAACAATTTGGACAAAGGACGGTTTACTTTAAAGGCATCAAATAAAGGAAAGTTCTGGAGAACCATAATCGCTTACTTCTCATATGGATATTGTACTTAAAATAGAGAGATGATGTATTGAAAAATATGCATATCTGTTTTAATGTAAAAGAAATTAAATAATCAATTTCCTTGCTTGCAAATAACATCATTACAAACGTTTATTGAAAAATCAGTCATCTTGCCGGTATGATTCTTACAGATCGGCATGGTCATAGATAGATAGATAGATAGATAGATAGATAGATATGAAAAGACTGAGACAGATAGATAGATAGATAGATAGATAGATAGATAGATAGATAGATAGATAGATAGATAGAAAAGACTGAGATAGATAGATAGATAGATAGATAGATAGATAGATAGATAGTGAAAAGACTGAGATAGATAGATAGATAGATAGATAGATAGATAGATAGATAGATATGAAAAGACTGAGATAGATAGATAGATAGATAGATAGATAGATAGATAGATAGATAGATAGATATGAAGAGACTGAAATAGATAGATAGATAGATAGATAGATAGATAGATAGATAGATAGATAGATAGATATGAAGAGACTGAAATAGATAGATAGATAGATAGATAGATAGATAGATAGATAGATAGATGAAAAGACTGAGATAGATAGATAGATAGATAGATAGATAGATAGATATGAAAAGACTGAGATAGATAGATAGATAGATAGATAGATAGATAGATAGATAGATAGATAGATAGATAGATATGAAGAGACTGAAATAGATAGATAGATAGATAGATAGATAGATAGATAGATAGATAGATAGTGATAGACTGAGATAGATAGATAGATAGATAGATAGATAGATAGATAGATAGATAGATATGAAGAGACTGAAATAGATAGATAGATAGATAGATAGATAGATAGATAGATAGATAGATAGAAGAGACTGAAATAGATAGATAGATAGATAGATATGAAAAGACTGAGATAGATAGATAGATAGATAGATAGATAGATAGATAGATAGATAGATAGATAGAAAAGACTGAGATAGATAGATAGATAGATAGATAGATAGATAGATAGATAGATAGATATGAAAAGAATGAGATAGCTACATAAAGAGATATGAACAAACTTAGAAAGGTAAACATCATCTCTTCATACTGATTTAGGTGGTGTAATGGTTAGCACGCTTGTCTCCCTCTAATCATTTCTAATTGGGTAGTGAGTTCGATCTTTACTGGGTGCCCCATACTTTCAGGTTTGTGCCGCATTTAAGCGGCGCTTAGAAAATCACCATACACACCCATTCATCTAGGTTGTAACCAAAACTAAATTACACTTTAGGCTCCAGCCTCAGACCCTCTCAAGCTTCTATAAAGTAATGGTTTTAATTTTCCAAATGTTATAACTTTTAACTAGTTTCATGAACTGAAATGATATAAATATGTGTTGTGGAGTAGTTTTTCGCACTGAAAGTTATAATCGTGCTATGTCGGTTGCTAATCGACTTAACACACCCAAAATGTTAGGAACTTGGTAATCTTCCACTGTAAGCTGACGCCTTAGTATTCGACTAACTGCCGACTAATATCAACTGCCTTAGTCCAACTGTGTCCAAACTGGACCTAACTAATAGTTCTACTGAGCTCCAATAGAACTCTAAAGAACTCGCTAGAACTCCTAAAAACTTCTCAAGTTAATTTTCTGTTTATTGTTATTAATATAGGAGGGAGAGTCAATTATCTGAGAAACAGGTGTTTCACCATAACAATATGGCAAACTCCTGTTTATTTTTAATGTTTATTGTTATAATACTCGTTATATAAAATGTTATTTTTTATAACAGACGTGTTGAAATAAATGTTTGCAATAATGTTTTTATTGTTAAATAAGATAGCTGATTCTAGCTTATTTAAAGATTTTGCAGTAGGTTCTGTAGGAGGTCATGTAGTTTCCTTTCCGTGTCTGCTATCAGCACTGTATCATCTGCATATCTTATATTGTTCAGATTGTGGACGCTAATGACATGACTTCTAGGGCCCCCATAATTGTCTCCCTTTCAGCTGAGGCATCCTCTAATCCGTCACTGGTTGAAAGGTTTCCTGGGTTTGTATTGGGTAAAATTTAATTTTTAAAAATTCCCGATGTCAGGTTAGTGCCACTGAGAGTTGAATAGCAACAATTCTACTCAATGAGCCCAGGTTGCTGATAAAATAATAAATAAACTTTTTCCGTTACACCCAGTGGTGTGTAGGGCAATGTTTTTACTGTTTCCGTAACAAACTGCTTTTTATGGGGCAGGGTTGTTAGCCCTGCGCCCAACCTAGAAGAAGGTGATTTTCTAAGCGTAGCTTAAACGTGACACACGGTCGAAAGTAAGGGGTACCCAGTAAGGACCGAACTCGCTACTCAGTTATAATGATTCTAGCGAGACGAGCTTGTTAAACATTACACCACGCCGAGGTGCCCATGTTGGCAGCTCAGATACAGTCACTTTCTCACCGACGCAGTGTGGCTTCCCTGTGTCTCTTCTACAACTACTTTCACGGCTTCTGCTCCGATGAACTTAGCTCACTGGTACCCCCTATATACGAATTTCCTCGAGCAACAAGATTAGCAACTAGGTCCCACCCTTTTACTGTGAAACCAATAATTTTTAAAAGCAAATTCTACTCCAGCAGCTTCTTTTCTCGCACTTCCCGCCTGTGGAATTCTCTTCCGCATACTTGCTTTCCCGACAGTTACAATCTTCAAGAATTTAAATGTAAAGTCAATAGTCATCTCGTGTCTCACTAACTTACATCCTCTCTCTCATGCTTTTCTACATCCTCCCCAGTCTCATCAGTACTCTCTTCCCTCTCCTACTCTCTTCCTGACACCCCCTGCAAGCTCCCACTCCTCATAACATTCTCCTCGTCCACCCCACTCTCATCAGTAATCTCTTCCCTCTCCTACTCTCTTCCTGACACCCCCTGCAAGCTCCCACTCCTCATAACATTCCTCCTATGTAAACCTCTGCACAACAGTGGCAGGAAAATGCCCTGCTTGGGGCGACACGATGATAATATATATATATATATATATATATATATATATGTGTGTGTGTGTGTGTGTGTGTGTGTATAGCTATGCTAATTATTATTAGCTAACCTATCCCACTACACCTCCCGGAACCTTTTAGGTCTACCTCTCTGAATTGACTTGTTGCTTCTCCTACAGGTTTTAGATTTTTTGCGACTGTTTTGATATTTAAAATTTTGTATGTATGCTTTATTTTAACAGAAAACAGATAGAAATATGCTTTTAATATTATTAATAATTTTTTATTACAGCAATTTACGAATCGTGCAACAAACCAAAGTATGGAACCATCTGATAAGGATTGAACTCACTCGTAATTGATCTACGAAGAAAAACTTACGAACCATTACGCCACTTCAAAATGCCAACTAGCACTTTTTATTATAACTTAGACTTGTTTCAATTTTTTTAAGATTTTGAGAAGGGTTTGTTTGGTTTGTTTAATGGCATATCAAATCTTTATGGGTCATTTAATGCCGAAATTTTATATTCTTGTGAACTTTGGTAATTTATTTTTTCCAAAAAATGTGTTACTAGTAATTTTTTTATCCTGTATTTTTTACATTTTTATTTTGACGGTTCACAATTTAGCCATAGCTTCGACCAGCGATCGGCAACCCCCGGCCCCGGGCCACATCCGGCCCTCGGGCGAATCTGGTCCGGCTCGCGACCTTAATCTGGACACGATACAAATATAGGTAAACCAAACCAAAGTGACAGTTGATAGTCTGAATATATTACGTCGGGATTTCTTTTTACCTGGAGAATGTGTTATACTTTTATTTTTTATTTGTAGGGATCGCCAAAATTAGCGTACGGCCTCACTTTCACTTTTTCTGTGAAATTGCTTTCATGAGTGGGCACTTTTAAATGAATATAAAATAGTGTTTTCAAACAATTTTCATGGGTTTTTCTTTTTTTTTTTTTTTTGCAATACTGATTTATTTTTAAGATGTAATATTTTTTTAACAAAATTCCCGTCAGATATTTTCTCTTTTTCATGCTTTAGAAACTTGTTTTTTTATCGGATTGAGAAAGTGGTGAAATACTTTCTGCAACTCCGAAATTTTTCGCTTCCTGGTAGAGTTTGTTTTTTATGTAAATGAAAACAAGAAAAAAAAATCAAAATACGTTTTCCAAGGCAAAAGTTATCGAAAACAATTTCCAAAAATTTCCAAAATTGTGCATAAAATCAATTTTTATATATTTTATATTTTTCTCCTCCATAACACTAGAGTCATAGATTCGACATAGCTTTTTGGCTCTCACTCTCAAAAAGGTTACCGACTCCTGGTCTATACTATTTATATTGTTCGGACTATTGTTCTCATCTTTATTGCTAAGTTTACGACGTTTCGGCCTTCTTCAGGTGCTAGGAATTTCAAACCAAACACTTTATTACGATCACTGGGGTGTATCGCTCTCATTTTATGTGCGATGCCACTTCTGGTAGCCATATAAATATCTACCTTTAATTTAACTACCTAAATTTCTTCTTCACTATTGCTGTAGCCTGGTATTGAACTCACAACTCTTTGGATCAAGTCACTAGAACTAATATATATATATCGAAAATAATTTATAAATATCCGTCTAAATCCACTGCGTCATGGCTCCTCAAGGAGACATGGCTCCTCAAGGAGATATGGCTCCTCAAGGAGACATGGCTCAGAGGATGTACAGTTGATTGATTTCGGTGACTTTTCGAGAGCTTCAAAACCAATCCATGGTTCCGGAGCTCAGACTCCCTGGACCCTGGTACGAAAGACCAAAAAGCAACAGCAGTTTCCAGCTAAAGCGAAACCGTAGACCGAAAGAAAAATGAACGGGTGCAAGTCAAATTTTGATTTCCTGGTATCTGTTTTTTTTTTTGTCGTAAACTGAATTTTGAAGGCTAAATAAGTCCTCTGAGTAAATGGCATCATTGCTGAGACTAAAACTACAATTATACCTATTTAGAGCCAAACCCGAAGCAAAAACTAAAATAAAAGGGCTGAAAAAATACAGATAAACAGGTAGATAAACAGATACACACACACACACACACACACACACACACACACACACACACACACATATATATATATATATATATATATATATATATATATAATCGATTTTCTGCACTATTGTAAGATCTGCAACCCTGAAACCTCCGAACATCGCTTCTTATGTCTTTGTCTATGAGTGTATCAAACTTGATCAAAATCGGACCAAGCCCTCCACAGCACGACTCTTTCAATCATCGATTTCCGACATTTACTGGGGCACCTCGACACAAAACCCAACCAAGAACACTCGCAGACGCCTACAGCACAACTGTGCAAATTTTCAAGAAAATCGGCTCAGCCGTTTTGGTGGAGTAGATAGACTAAACTATCACCCGGTTCACACTCCACCCACGTCTATTGAACAGGTGAAGAGGCTCATCCCTTGTTCCTTGTTTAGGATGTGGTTTCCGGTTTTCTCTTTTCCAATCTTTTCACTGTTTTCTTTTTTTTTTTTCTTTTTCTTTTCAATTGGAGTAGATAGACTGAACTATCGCCCGGTTCACACTCCACCCACCTTTATTGAACAGGTGAAGAGGCTCATCCCTTGTTCCTTGTTTAGGATGTGGTTTCCGGCTTTCTCTTTTCCAATCTTTTCATTCCTACGTAGCCCACTGCGCATCAGTGGCGTTACCGCCGTGCTCGGGGTAAAAAAAAAAAAAAAGAATATAAAATAGTGTTTTCAACCGATTTTCATGGTTTTTTTTTTCAATACTGATTTATTTTTAAGATGTAATATTTTTTTAACAAAATTCCCGTCAGATATTTTCTCTTTTTCATGCTTTAGAAACTTGTTTCTTTTATCGGATTGAAAAAGAGGGGAAATACTTTCTGCAATTACGAAATTGTTCGCTTCCTTGTCGAGTTCCTTTTTTATGTAAATGAAAACAAGAAAAAAAATCCAAATACGCTTTCCAAGGCAAAAGTTATCGAAAATAATTCCCAAATAATTTCAAAATTGTATACAAAATCAATTTTTATGCATTTTATATTTTTCTCCTCCATAACACTAGAGTCATAGCTGTTTAGCCCTCCTCCATAACTCGACATAGCTTTTTGGGCCTCACTCTCCAAAAGGTTGCCGACCCCTGGCTTAGACCATAACTTGTAGTAAGAATGGTATAATTACCATTCTATTTTTGCTTTTTGCTTACTTAGGGTGATCAGTTTATAATCAATTTACATAACAAACTGAACCCTCTATTAAAATTTTTAAATATTCGTATGTGCGTTGTGGTGCAGTGGATATCGGCTAGCAAGGAGAAATCGGGCAGCTGAGTTCGAATTCCAATTGAATTCGTTGCATTCACTTACGCGCAAATACCCTTGGGAAAGGTATTAGTCCGTCTCTTCCCTCCAGTTATGGGTTAAATAACAGGACAGATTGGGTTCTACAGCAGAAAGCAATGGCAACCTACTGCGGTATAATCTTCTGCCCAGTCAGTCATGTCTCTTTCGAGACATGATCGCCCAAGCGTGTATCACGTATGGCACTTAAATGAATGACTGAATTTAATATTTGGAACCATGATATAGGCTTCTACTGGGCATAAATTGGGGGATCGTTTTTCTATTATTTTTAAGTAATAAACTGATCCCACACTAATTATTACTTAATAATATAATACATATCTTCCCCCACTAGCTATCAGTTAAAATAACATGACAGATTGGTTTCTATAGACTTGGTCGGCAACAAGTCTACAGCAGAAAGCAATGGCAACCTACTGCGGTATAATCTTCTGCCCAGTCAGTCATGTCTCTTTCGAGACATGATCACCCAAGCGTGTATCACGTATGGCACTTAACTGACTGATTGAATATAGTAGTTGGAAACATGAATAAGACTTCTACTGGTCATAAAGTGGGGGATCATTTTTATATTGTTTTGAAGTAATAAACTGATCCCCCACTAATTATTACTTAATAATATAATACATATCTTCCCCCTCTAGCTATCAGTTAAAATAACATGACAGATTGGTTTCTATAGACTTGGTCGGCAACCAGTCTACAGCAGAAAGCAATGGCAACCTACTGAGGGATAATGTTCTGCCCAGTCAGTCATGTCTCTTTCGAGACATGATCACCCAAGCGTGTATCACGTATGGCACTTAACTGACTGACTGAATCTCAAGTGCGTACTAGATAGGAGAATGAAAACAACATTTTCAATAAAATCATTATTTCTTGGCAAGGCGCGTTTCTCCGGAAGATAATCAAGACGAGAACTTTTCAGCATATAATTGAGGCTAAAATGAAAGTACAAGCACCATAATTATTTTATGCAAATCCTATCTCAGAAGTGCATTCATGTAAATAAGTTGAATGCGAATCAAACGCTTGTTTTTTGGTCTGTTGGAAAATTAACTTTAACAAAACGAATAGAGATTTAACATTGTCTTGCTGTTTGGCAGACATTTGTTTTTCTTACTTTTCTTTTCTTTTTTTCTTTATTTGTTTTTTGGTTTGTTTGTTTTTTGTGTCTCTGTTTTATGAGGAATTTGTATGATAAATCTTCTTGTACGCCCCCTGCCTGCGGGGGTGGAGGTCTCTCTTCCTTTTTCATTCTATTTATTTTTGCCTAGGGAGACAAAAACGGGTCGCTTCGTTAGCCTCTTTTTTTTTCTTTTTTTTTTTTTTTTTTTTGCAATCCCTCATCATCGGAGAAGAATGCAAGGTTATCTGGTCTGAGTATGTCCGGCGGGAAATGAGAGGGTTGGGTGGAAAATGAAAGGAATGGGCCAATGTTGTGCCTCCCGCCTTCGTAAAATGGAGGCCGCCATTACTATTGTTGCTATTAGAAAAATGGCGTCCGACCCTCGTTTCTCTCTTGGTGGATATCAGACCTAAAGAACAAAAGAATTTAGATAGAGGTGGGTTGGTGGGTCAAGAATGAGAATCCGAAATCTGCCGACGTTTCGAATTTAGCTTAATGATGAAGAGTCACGGCCATTTATTTTTTTTAGATTTACTTCTCTCTTTATTTATTACATTGTCATTGTTCCAGCAACTCTCGTTCTCTCTGGTTCTCCCACTCTATCTATCTATCTATCTATCTATCTATCTATCTATCTATCTCAGTCTTTTCATATCTATCTATCTATCTATCTATCTATCTATCTATCTATCTATCTATCTATCTCAGTTTGTTCCTATCTATCTATCTATCTATCTATCTATCTATCTATCTATCTATCTATCTATCTATCTCAGTTTGTTCCTATCTATCTATCTATCTATCTATCTATCTCAGTCTGTTCCTATCTATCTATCTATCTATCTATCTATCTATCTCTCTCTCTCTCTTTCACTCTCTCTTTCTCATTTTCACTCTCACTTTCTCTCTCTTCCTCTTTCTCTCACTCTCCCTCTCTCACCCAGTCTCTCTGTTTCCTGATTACTTACAACGAGAGAAAAGGCAAGAGATCTTCGCTTTGCAATTGGGTAGAGGATAAAATAATCAGATGCCTGGGTAACCAGACAGATATCGGCGTTGAAAATTGAAAATTGAAATTGGCGTGTCCAAGTTCGAATTATGGCGGAGCCTGTTTCATTAACGTTCGCACTACACCCTCGAAAAATTAATGAATACATCTTCTTCCAAATATGGGTTAAATAACATGGTAGACTAGGTTCTCTTGCCTGCAGTGGTAGTCAGTCTACTAGAAAGAAAAATATAAATTCAAAACCAACCTGGAGAGAAAATAAGAAACGGAACAAGAAAAATGTTAGTAGCTCGCAATATTCGCCCGAAATTCAAGATTGGCGGTTGAGTTTTACAGATTCTGGAATTAAATTGTTAATTGTGTCAATTTTTGTGTAAGTTTTCTTATCATTAAAAATTTTTAAAATTCCTCTCCTAGACTGGTTGCCATCCAAGGCTATAGAACTTGCTATTAACCCTCTCCAATCTGGTTTTGAATTCAGAGTCTTCTTCTTCTAGAACAGTTGCCACTCATCCTGCTATTTTTCTATAACTGCGGAGAGTGGGGGAGAGATGGATATCAGCAATGATTTGAATGTAATGGATTCGACTGCCATTCCAACTCGTCTCTCCGATTCCTCAATCCGAGCCGCTATCCATGACTCCAGCCTTTAAAATGGCGTCTTTCACCGGTGTCTTCCTGAAACAGAGAGAAGTGAAAACATAAAAAATAAATAAAATAAAAACGCGTAAGAAAAAAGAGTTCAAGAGAGTCGACACGTATTTGTGAAGATTCTTTAGATTAAATTTAATTTTTTTAATCGTTTCACCCGAAGCAAAGTGGTACCACCACTGATGCGCAGGCGGCTACATAAAAAAGTAAAAGTTTAAGCAGGAGGAGAGCGAAGAGAAAGATGAACCAGTTGAAGTGGGTGTCGGAGAAAGGGCAAGGGAAGGGTGGGAATACCAGTGTGATGACAGTTTAGAAGGTAGAGTGAGAAAGGAACAAGATACACGGGTTGATGTAGAAAGAACGAGGGAAAGACAGGAGTCAAGTGAGTAAGAGATGGAAATCGACATTGCATTTAATTTTCTGGAGGTTGTAGCCGTCAGGGAAGCAAGTATACGGAAGGGAGTTCCATAGGCGGGAAGTGCGATAAAAGAAGCTGACGTGTAGAACTGTCGGCTATATTTGGTAGATTTAACCTTGTTGCCAGTCTGGTTGATCAAGTAAATTCTTGTGGAGTTGAGACCAGTGACCTAAGCTCGTAGGAGCAGAAGCCATTAAAATATTTGTAGAAGAGATAGAGGAAAACCACAATCCAGGAATATGTTTCTCAGCATTTGTACTCGACTGGCGTCTTTTTTATGGGTCTTTTTGGACTAGAGATAGCAGTATGGTCGCCTGTTCGAGTAGCGTAACAGATGTGCAGGTAGTTTAAAGGTTATCCGTACAAAAAGTAAAACCGACTTTTTTTTTTTAATCATTTCACCCCGAGCAAGGCGGAAACGCCACTGATGTGCAGAGGGCTACATAAATGTAAAAATATTAATTAGAAAAGAGTGAAGAGTACAAACTAGTTAGAAAGGAACAATAGAAAGCTGAGAAAGCAGTTGCGATGACAGATACATAGGTGGAGAGAAAGGGAATGTTATACAGGGGTGGGGAGAGAGCTAGAGTCCAGTGGTTAGTAGATGAGTATTGACTTTGCATTTAAATTTCTGGAGGTTGTAGGCGTCAGGAAAGCAAGAATACGGGAGCGAGTTCCACAGGCGGGAAGTGCGAGAGAAGAAGCTGCAGGAGTAGAATTGTCGTCTGCATTTGGCTAACCTGACTGTGAATGGGTGGGACTCAGTTGCCAGTCTGGTTGCACGAGTAAACACCTGTTGAGGAGGCATCAGTGACTTAAGTTCGACTTGCGGAATTCAAATTCTGGAGAACTCTGTTCGGTTCACTTAGCCCTAATACTATTGGAAAAGAAATGAATTCATCTTCCCCCAGCTAAACAGACTGCGATCACTTTTCTCGACTGATAGAGAATCTAAGAAACGGAAAATTCTAAATTCAAACCTTTGTAAATAATATGTTTATTAGACTTGGTAGGACACTGGTCTAGAAAAAAAGACCAACACTGAATTCAAAACCAGCCTGGAGGAAGATTGGCTCTTACACTAATTACATTAATGTCCTTGGAAAAGTAATTAATCCATCTTCCCCCACCTATGGGTCAAACAGCAAAGCAGACTGCTTGCTTTCTTCGAATGGCAGAGACGGAAAATTCTGAATTGAAACCTTCATAAATAATGAGGTTAATTGTGCTTATTAGCTTTCGGGGGGCGCTAGTCTGGAAAAATACCTACACTGAACCCAAGACAATGCCCGAAGGAAAATGGGTTCCTTCAAACTATCCTGACCTAGACACACCTACTGATCTTATGGCTGCGATACGTGGTGCGCTCGTGGAAGATAAGAATCGCCAGAATGTAAATGATCATGGCTCTCCCAAACATCCTTTCTGTACCTATAAGTAATATTTTCTGTTTTCATTATCCTTCTCACTTGTTGATGTGAGATCCATTTACAGAAGCTTGTGAGGTCAGGTACTTGTTGATTCTCTCTGTACCTCTTGTCTTCATTATGTCCTGGGAATTACAAAATTCTCAAAACCCTCTTTTCCTTGTTGTGTCTCCTAGAAATTTCATCTACTTCCGACCCTAATATTTTACAAAATAATGACCAAATTCAGAAGCATAATTTTATTCTTGAAAGATTAAATGTTGAAATTATTCAAAATACCAGCCTTGAGCATCTATGCACCTCGGCCATCGATCGACGAGATTATTTATTCCCTGTTGTCTGTAATGCAAAGAAATCTTTGAAAGCTGATATCACCTCTGGTTTGGACTTAAAAGTCTTACCATTTAAAAATGTGCTTAAGTGTTCCCTGTTTAGGATGTGGTTTGCGGCTTTCTCTTTTCAAATCTTCTCACTTTGTTTTTTTTTTTTTAATTGGAGTAGATTGATCTATCTATCGCCCGGTTCACACTCCACCCACGTCTATTGAACAGGTTAAGAGGCTCACCCCTTGTTCCCTGTTTAGGATGTGGTTTCCGGCTTTCTCGTTTCCAATCTTCTCACTTTGTTTTTTTTTTTTCAATTGGAGTAGATAGATATATCTATCGCCCGGTTCACACTCCACCCACGTCTATTGAACAGGTTAAGAGGCTCACTCCTTGTTCCCAGTTTAGGATGTGGTTTCCGGCTTTCTCTTTTCCAATCTTTTCAGTATTACGTAGCCCCTGCACATCAGTGGCGTTACCGCCTTGCTCTGGGTGATACGATTAAAAAAAAAAGTACTTAAGAAAAATAATAATCAGTGTTTGTTTTTTTAGGGGGGGGGGATTATAATCATATCGCCCCAAGCAAGGTAGTTTACTGCCACTGGTGCGCAGAGGGTTACATACAAGGAAAGTTATGAGAAAGAGTGACAGGTTATTAGGGGTGTCAGGAAGTGGATAAGAGAGTGATGAGAATACTGATGAGATTAGAGTGGATGGAGAAAAGAGCATGAGAGAGAGAGGATGCAGGTTAGTGAGATAGGAGATGACTATTGACTTTACATTTAAATTCTTGGAGATTGTAGCCGTCGAAGAAGCAAGTAAACGAAAGGGAATTTCACAGACGGAAAGTGAGAGAAAAGAAGCTACTGGAGTAGAATTTGCGTTTACATTTTATTGGTTTCACCTAGTTGCTAATCTCGTGGCTCGTGTAAATTCATATATAGAGGGCACCAGTGAGCTAAGTTCGTCGGAGCAGAAGCCGTGAAAGTATTTGTAGAAAAGACACAGGAAAGCCATATTGCGCCGGTGAGAAAGCGACTGTATCTGAGTAAACTCTCGTATCTCAAGTCTGTGAGTTTTTGCAACGTCATTCTTGCAACATGTGACCGCGCATTATTGTGGGGTAGAATTGGACACCATTGATTCACCAATGCGGGTCTCATTTTTTGCAGGTATGTATGCATTTCAGCAAGCTGATTGCGGTAAAGCTCTGCGTTAATGCTCTGACTGGTTTCCAGAAAGCTGTAGTGGATAAAACCAAATACAGACCACCAGACAGTCACCATAATTTTTTACTGATGCAATTTTTGCTTTGGGAAATTATGGGCAGGGGCTTATCATGATCAAGCCATTAACCTGATCGTTTACAGTTCCCATAAAGTATTCAGTTTTTATCACGAGTAACTATTCAGTTAAGAAATGGTTCATTGGTGTTACACAGAAACAGCCTCAAGCAAACTTCAAAAAGTTTTTTATTTTCATTGAGATCATGAGAAACCTATTTATCAAGCTTTTACCCCTTGCCAATACTCTGCAGATTGTGTGAGACTGTTTCAGTGCTGACACCAAGCTTCTGAGACATTTCTCTGGCACTTTGATGTCGGTTTTGTTCAACAACTGTTTGCAATTGTTTGTCGTCAAGACTGCATGACCCTCCTTTATCTTCTTCATTTTCAAGGCTCTCATCACCAGTACGGAGTTTTTGGAACCACCTTCGTACTGTCCGATCACCTGTGGACTCATCTCCACCCCCTGCTCTGTTGATATAGGCAGAAGTTTGGAAAGTTACTGTGCCCAAGTTTGAACTCATACAGGAAAAGTAAATGAAGATCATGTTTTGTCATGTTCATAATTAAGGTCTTCCATACTTCATGTATATTTCTGTCTAAAAATATGTTTAAAATTATTAAAGAGCACACATTAATTATTATGTATACCAAAATTCACCTAATACGAGGGTCATTCAATAAATAAGGTGAATTTTTTCGTTATAAGGACTTCTACGAGGGTCATTCAATAAATAAGGTGAATTTTTTCTGTATAAGGAATTCTACGAGGGTCATTCAATAAATAAGGTGAATTTTTTCTGTATAAGGACTTCTACGAGGGTCATTCAATAAATAAGGTGAATTTTTCGGTATAAGAACATCTACGAGGGTCATTCAATAAATAAGGTGAATTTTTTCTGTATAAGGAATTCTACGAGGGTCATTCAATAAATAAGGTGAATTTTTCGGTATAAGAACATCTACGAGGGTCATTTAATAAATAAGCTGAATTTTTCGGTATAAGAACATCTACGAGGGACATTCAATAAATAAGGTGAATTTTTCGGTATAAAGGATATATATGAGGGTCATTCATTAAATAAGGTGAATTTTTCGGTATAAGAACATCTACGAGGGTCATTCAATAAATAAGGTGAATTTTTCGGTATAAGGACTTCTACGAGGTTCATTCAATAAATAAGGTGACTTTTTCGGTATAAGGACTTCTACGAGGGTCATTCAATAAATAAGGTGAATTTTTTCTGTATACGGACTTCTACGAGGGTCATTCAATAAATAAGGTGAATTTTTTCTGTATACGGACTTCTACGAGGGTCATTCAATAAATAAGGTGAATTTTTCGGTATAAGAACATCTACGAGGGACATTCAATAAATAAGGTGAATTTTTCGGTATAAAGGATATATACGAGGGTCATTCAATAAATAAGGTGAATTTTTCGGTATAAGAACATCTACGAGGGTCATTTAATAAATAAGGTGAATTTTTCGGTATAAGAACATCTACGAGGGACATTCAATAAATAAGGTGAATTTTTCGGTATAAAGGATATATACGAGGGTCATTCAATAAATAAGGTGAATTTTTCGGTATAAGAACATCTACGAGGGTCATTTAATAAATAAGGTGAATTTTTCGGTATAAGAACATCTACGAGGGACATTCAATAACTAAGGTGAATTTTTCGGTATAAAGGATATATACGAGGGTCATTCATTAAATAAGGTGAATTTTTCGGTATAAGAACATCTACGAGGGTCATTCAATAAATAAGGTGAATTTTTCGGTATAAGGACTTCTACGAGTGTCATTCAATAAATAAGGTGACTTTTTCGATATAAGGACTTCTACGAGGGTCATTCAATAAATAAGGTGAATTTGTCGGTATAAGAACATCTACGAGGGTCATTCAATAAATAAGGTGAATTTTTCGGTATAAGAACATCTACGAGGGACATTCAATAAATAAGGTGAATTTTTCGGTATAAAGGTATATACCAGGGCCATTCAATAAATAAGGTGAATTTTTCGGTATAAGAACATCTACGAGGGTCATTTAATAAATAAGGTGAATTTTTCGGTATAAGAACATCTACGAGGGACATTCAATAAATAAGGTGAATTTTTCGGTATAAAGGATATATACCAGGGTCATTCAATAAATAAGGTGAATTTTTCGGTATAAGAACACCTACGAGGGTCATTTAATAAATAAGGTGAATTTTTCGGTATAAGAACATCTACGAGGGACATTCAATAAATAAGGTGAATTTTTCGGTATAAAGGATATATACGAGGGTCATTCAATAAATAAGGTGAATTTTTCGGTATAAGAACATCTACGAGGGTCATTTAATAAATAAGGTGAATTTTTCGGTATAAGGACTTCTACGAGTGTCATTCAATAAATAAGGTGACTTTTTCGGTATAAGGACTTCTACGAGGGTCATTCAATAAATAAGGTGAATTTTTCGGTATAAGAACATCTACGAGGGACATTCAATAAATAAGGTGAATTTTTCTGTATAAAGGATATATACGAGGGTCATTCAATAAATAAGGTGAATTTATCGGTATAAGAAAATCTACGAGGGTCATTTAATAAATAAGGTGAATTTTTCGGTATAAGAACATCTACGAGGGACATTCAATAAATAAGGTGAATTTTTCGGTATAAAGGATATATACGAGGGTCATTCAATAAATAAAGTGAATTTTTCGGTATAAGAACATCTACGAGGGTCATTTAATAAATAAGGTGAATTTTTCGGTATAAGAACATCTACGAGGGACATTCAATAAATAAGGTGAATTTTTCGGTATAAAGGACATATACGAGGGTCATTCAATAAATAAGGTGAATTTTTCGGTATAAGGATTTCTACGAGGGTCATTCAATAAATAAGGTGAATTTTTCAGTATAAGGACTTCTACGAGGGTCATTCAATAAATATGGTGAATTTTTCGGTATAAGGACTTCTAATACAGATAGAAGTTAATTTTTTTTTAACTGATTGTTTACGGTTATCATAAAGAATCCACTTTTATCATGTGATTATTAGTTCACTAAAAGTATTACTGGTGTTACGCAGAAAGACCATTTGGTATACTTGAAAACGTCTAATTTTTTATTTTCATTAAGATCATAAGGAACCCATTTATCTAGATTTTTCGCCTTGTCAATACTCTAAAAATGGCGTCTGAGCAACTTCTCTGACAATTTGACATGGGTTTTGCTCAACAACTGCTAATCAAGACTGCATGACCCTCCTCCTCTAGCTTCTTCATTTTCAAGGCTCTCATCACCAGTACGGAGTTTCTGGAACCACCTTCGTACTGTCCGATCACCTGTGGACTCATCTCCCCACCCCCGGCTCTGTTGATATAGACAGAAGTTTGGAAAGTTACTGTGCCCAAGTTTGAACTCATGCAAGAAAAGTAAATGAAGATCATGTTTTGTCATGTTCATAATTAAGGCCTTCCATACTTCATGAGTATTTTTGTCTGGAAATAAGTGGAAAAATATTAAAGAGCACACATTAATTATTAATGAATCTCCTTCAGTAACTCACTATCTTGTGTAGCTCTTGGGACTTGTACTGGATGGACATTAGTAAAAAACAAATATATATATATATATATATATATATGCAATAGTAGTAATGGCTGGTTTCACAGTATAACGTCCTAACAAATCTGCCGCGCGCCTACATATGTGCAAATATTCAATAAATAATGTCTCACTTTCCACTGGTTTAATTACCTACGGTCAATCCCAGAAATAATCAATTCATAAGTTTTACTTAATAGTCGTCCCAAGGCGCAAGAATAATGATGCTGGCAATTCAGAGATGGCAAAGACAAGACATTTCTCTTTTCCAATCTTTTCACTTTGTTTTTTTTTTTTTTCAATTGGAGTAGATAGATCTATCTATCGCCCGGTTCACACTCCACTCACGTCTATTGAACAGGTGAATAGGCTCATCCCTTGTTCCCTGTTTAGGATGTGGTTTGCGGCTTTCTCTTTTTCAATCTTCTCACTTTTTTTTTTCAATTGGAGTAGATTGATCTATCTATCGCCCGGTTCACACTCCACCCACGTCTATTGAACAGGTTAAGAGGCTCATCCCTTGTTCCCTGTTTAGGATGTGGTTTCTGGCTTTCTCTTTTCCAATCTTGTCACTTTTTTTTTTCAATTGGAGTACATAGATCTATCTATCGCCCGGTTCACACTCCACCCACGTCTATTGAACAGGTTAAGAGGCTCATCCCTTGTTCCCTGTTTAGGATGTGGTTTCCGGCTTTCTCTTTTCCAATCTTCTCACTTTGTTTTTTTGTTGTTTTTTTTTCAATTGGAGTAGATAGATCTATCTATCGCCCTGTTCACCCTCCACCCACGTGTATTGAACAGGTTAAGAGGCTCATCCCTTGTTCCCTTTTTAGGATGTGGTTTCCGGCTTTCTCTTTTCCATTCTATTCATTATTACGTAGCCCCCTGCACATCCGTGGCGTTACCGCCTTGCTCGGGGTGATACGATTATAAAAAAAAAAGTATACCAAAATGTCTCTAATATATACTGTGAATAATATGTTATGATGTTGTTTTTAAATACAACACTTCGAGCGGCCATTATTCAACCTAATATAACTGTCCTTTTCGTTCGATTTTAATTAAAATCTTCCTCGATGCTCATATACTTTGTCCATCTTATTCTCAGCATCCTTCTGTAGAACCACATCTCTTTTGCTTTAAGTTTTCTCTTCATCTTCACTGCCTTATGAACACATCACGTTGAAACATCGGTTCTCATACTATCATAGAAGTTAAGCAACATCGAGGGTGATCAGTACCAAGATGAGTGACCAAATTGGAATATCAGGTGCTGTAAGATTGGGTGTTCAGGTGGTATAATGAATAATGGCTCGAAATTTTTAATCAGAGAGAGGTAAAATTCTATCCGGGTACGCTACATTTACTTATTCGCAAATAACCTTAGGAAAGGTATAAATCCACCTCTTCTCTCCTATCTATGGGTTAATTAGTAAGACTTGTATCATTAAAACATTATTGTCTCTAAAATTACAATTAAAATTTCTTACAAAATATTTAGACTTCTCCAGCAAGTAATCCATAAAGATGTTGATATGCAGCTAAACAATAAAAACCAACAACTACCAAATTTTTTTAAAACGTTTCCTATTTTTTAATATTTTGTTTAGTTTTTAGAAGGCATCTTTCGCTATTCTATACACCTTCGGATTGCGGTGTCACATTTTTCCGCCGACTATAAAAACTCTTCGGGGATATTTAAATTTCTGCAAAAGTTTGATGTTGATATCCATAATTTGTAAATCAAGCCTCTTGTTAGCAGTGCAGTGCTTAGCAACATCGCCCCCCACCCTCGAAAATGCGCCTTTGGTCCCTCTACCCGCAAAATGCAACTTGCGCCCCCCCCCCACATACTGAACCCACAATAAATGATACTGTAAACAAAATAACATGCTCGCGGAACGCAGATATTCCGTGATCACGAAAAAAGGAAGAAATCATGCTACTTGCGTCTCACAAAAAACCTGTACTTTGATTTAAAATCATTCATTTTCTGAAACCGTTCCTGAAGACTTTGTGAAATTGTGTCCATGAGTACATAGAAAAATTCTCGGCGAAACGCTTCTCCACCAGTCTGATGATCTGACTCATCTGCCGATTCGTATCTGAAGAGACATATTTTCTTTCTTCTTGGTTCTGGATAGGCACGATTCACTTTAAGCTCATCAGCTAATTCGCTTGCTTTAACTTCGACTACTGCAAGTCCTTCCTGCCTGTATTGTGAAACGAATGACATGCCAGCCTCGACGTGAGAAATCTGGTCATCGATGCATATCGTAGGACTCTGTAGCGTTTTACTTATAATGTTTATTTGAAACAGCCAAAGAGCCTTGGGACTTCCCAGGACCTTTCGACCTCTAGAGGACTTGTGCTTTCCCCCCCACCAACCGCAATTGCGGGATCAGGGGAGGCCCTAAGCAAGGCTCTACTTGCTAGCAACAATATATTTTGTCTTTTCACGGGTGATAGTTAGTTTTTTCTTCTCTCTTTCATTTACTATTTTCCGTAGCAGATCCTGCAGCCTTCGTTGTGCCAACCGTATATTTTAAGCTACTTATCTCATGTTGGCAAGATTGACCTCATCAAAAATAAATATGGGTTCTACTTTCACATTTCTTAGGAATGTAGTAGAGGTTAAATGAATCCTATGAGAAGACGCTACACGATCTTACGTTTCTTAACATTATCATTGTACAAACTTAAAAGAAAACAAGACTCATCCCTTGTTTCCTGTTTAGGATGCGGTTTCCGCTTTTCTCTTTTCCAATCTTTTCACTATTACGTAGCCCCCTGCACATCAGTGGCGTTACCGCCTTGCTCGAGGTGATACGATTAAAAAAAAAAAAAGACTAACTCAGTAAAATTACTGTATATTCAATTCCAGATTTTGTCATTTATATAATATCAATAATGGAGTCACTAAGAACTATCGCACCCTTTCCCTCTCTCTCTCTCTCTCTCTCTCTCTCTTTCTCACGCTCTCTCTCACTCTCTTTCTCTTTCTCTCTCTCTCCCTCCCTCCCTCTCTCTCTTTCTCTCTATCACTCTCTTTCTCTTTCTCTCTCTCTTTCTCTCTCTCTCTTTCTGTATATGCAGAGACTCACCCCTAACATTTAGGTGAAACTCGTACCTATGGTTCAGTCAGTTAAGTGCAATACATGATACACGCTTTGGGCGATCATGTCTCGAAAGAGACATGACTGACTGGGCAGAAGATTATCCCTCAGTAGGTTGCCATTGCTTTCTGCGGTTGACTGGTTGCCAGCCAAGGCTATTTAACCCAATCTGTCCTATTATTTAACCCATAAATAGAGGGAAGAGACGGATTAATATCTTTCCCAAAGGTATTTGTGCGTAAGTGAATGCAAGGAATTCAACTGGAATTCGAACTCGGCTTCCCAATTTGTCGTTCCGAGCCGATATCCATTGCACCACAAAGTACATTCAAAATGCAATATTACGTAGCTCATGTTTCTGAAAGGTTTTTTCTGTTGCTGAGGTGATGTGTCGTCCCCCGTGGGGATCTTCATATCGAAATGGCTATTCAACATCTTTGAATTAATCCTTTTTTAATATATATATATATATATATATATATATATATATATATATTAGTCATCCACACACAAGTCTCTTTCACTGTATCACAGCTAATCAGTGTGGCTAAACACATCCACTTGCTTCAGGCCGGGATCGAAAATCGACTGATTTGGTTTCACTCGGAGTCACTACCCGCTACAACCATCCCAAAAGATGCAGGACAAATGGTCGGTTTCCCTGACATCTTGTGCCTTTCTCTACCTTTATATGAGTCAGATCAGAACGAAAATAGAGTACTGTTCTCATATGTGGGCAAGAGCTGACCAGTCCTCACTTCCCACGCTCGATAGTGTCCAAAAGCGTCTCCGGGTCCGTGTGAGCAACAAATTATTTTCTACCCTCCAACTCCTCTCTAGCAGGCGGGATGTTGCAATCTCTCACTGCTGCTACTTTCATAAAAAGTGCTCGGACGAACATGGTTCACCCAGTCTTAATCTTTCCGGTCAGGACCCGGTACGTCACTCGCATTATAACAAACCACTTTCATTCGTTTCGTATTGTAGTGCAATGAATACCGACTCGGAATGACAAATCGGGGAGCCGAGTTCGAATACCAGTTGAATTCATTGCATTCACTTACGCACAAATACCCTTGGGAAATGTATTAATCCGTCTCTTCCTTTCAGTTATGGGTTAAATAATATGACAGATTGGGTTCTATAGACTTGGCTGGTAGCCAGTCTACCGCTGAAAACAATGGCAAACTATTGCAGGATAATTTTCTGCCCAGTCAGTCATGTCGCTTTTGAGATATGATCGCCAAGCGTGTATCACGTATGGCACTTAACTGACTGACTGAATATAATAGTCGGAAACACAATTAAAACCTTCTGGACATAGAGTGGGGGTCGGTTTTCTATTGTTATTAAGTAATAAACTGATCTCCCACTAATTACTACTTAATAATATAATACATCACTTACCCCTCTAGCTATAATTCAAATAATAGGACAGATTGGGTTCTATAGCCTTGGGTGGCAACCAGTCTACCGCAGAAAGCAATGGCAACGTACTGCGGAATAACCTTCTGTCCAGTCAGTCGTGTCTCTTTCGAGACATGATCGCCCAAAGCGTGTATCATGTATTGCACTTAACTAACTGATCCCATTAGTGAAAGCTAAATTCCACCCGAACAGCTTCTTTCTGCAAACCCCTCCTCTGTAGAACTGCCTCCGAAAAGAATGTTTCCCCGATCACTACGATCTTAACCTATTCAAGTCAAGAGTTTTATCTTCCTCTCCTAGCCATATAAACTGCCTCTTATTCTGTGACCTTTTACCTCGAATGCGTCCCTGGGTCTTGTACAAGGTGAACCTCACTGTAAAAAAAAAATTGTTGGGACGCCCGCGCCTATTCGGCTATAATGAACTATTCCATTACTATGTAAAGTAATGGTGGCATCTACATAGGAGAGTATGACGAGCAGCCGATCGACAAGTCAGTCGTAGACTTCCGGTGACGACCCGGAAGTACCCATTGCTCATACTACGTCTTACGACGGTTGAGACGATTAACCTTTATTCTTGTATTGGATACTAATAACCTTTGTAAATACTATTTTCACGGAATACAACAATTAACCTATTCCTGTTGTTGAGTTATTTATTCTTACTCACGACATAACAAAAATGTTACCACGATATATGTTTGCACCTTGCAAAAAACACAATAATCAGAGCCTGGCAGCTGATCTCTTCGCTGACCCTAACCCTAACCCTAACCCTCACGCTCAATGGGACAAAGACTGGCTTGTATCATTCAACACCTTCAAAACAAAGCTAGTGACGCTTCATTACCACCGAGCAGATTCCCGAAATTTACTCGAGTGCTGATTAACAGTTGTACTCTCAATGAGGCTCTCTGCCACGGACGTCTATTAAGATAAAAGCTTATTCCAAGCCACAAGTAAAACTCGTATATACCTACCATCGCTAAAGATTCGTAAAAGAATGATTTGTTCTTTATACAGAAGGTGCTTGACACCTAGCGACACACAATTTTCGACTCACCAAAATATTCTCATGTTCACAAACGAGGTTTCATTTTCAATATCGTCTTCCATCGGTGATGAAGACAGATATGAACATTGTTAGATAGATAGATAGATAGATAGATAGATAGATAATGGACTGAGATAGATAGATAGATAGATAGATAGATAGATAGATAGATAGATATAAAGTAACTTGAAACACAATGACATACGAGGGTCGGTTGAAACTTCATAAGCTAAGATAATCTCCCTTGCAGTTTACACACTTCTTTCATCGGTGACACAGAGGGATATGAACAGTGTAAGATAGATAGATAGATAGATAAGAAACAAGTGTTTCAGATAGATAGATAGATAGATAGATAGATAGATAGATACTATTTTTAGTATTTATTGCCAAGTGGATAATTCTAAATGAAAATAGAATGATTCTTTTGTTATTATTACTTTGCGAAATTTTACAAGTCAAGGAAGCAAAGATGAACTCCTCCAAATCCACTTAAATTTTCTTCATTCTTTCAATGGTAAAACTGCAATATAGATAATTATTAAATGTTTATAAATTCATTTAATGCACATGTTATTGTGCAGTATTAACAAAAAAAATCATTCTATTTTCATTTACAATTATTGGCACTAAATACTAAAAAATAGTATGAAATATACCATTTTTTTAAAACACTGGGTTGGCCTAATAATTATTGCCGGTAGTGTATGTCAAATTGGAAATCTGTTCGAGATACATTTTTGCACAAATACTCTTAAGAAATGCATGAATTCACTCCTCAGTCGTTCCTGTCTTTAAGAACTGTGGTGAACCCTCGGACCCATCCAACTATCGCCCTATCAGTCTTCTACCAATATTCGGGAAAGTGTTCGAGGCTATAATCAATGCTGAAATAGTTCATCATCTCACCGCCCACAAACTGTTCTCCGACAGGCAATATGGATTCCGCTTCGACAGGTCCACAGCCGACCTGCTAACAACTGTAACGGAGTACATGCTACAGGCCCTTGATGAGTCTGACGAGGCTCGCGCGGTTGCTCTGGATATCTCCAAGGCTTTCGACAGGGTTTGGCACCCTGGCCTCCTATGCAAACTACGCGGTTATGGTATTACCGGTCGCCTGCTTGACCTAATCCAATCTTTCTTAAATAACCGCAAAATGAAGGTCGTTCTGAATGGGCATGCCTCTTCGTCCTACAGCACGAATGCTGGTGTCCCACAAGGCTCTATCCTGGGCCCAACGCTCTTCCTTATTTTCATCAACGACCTCCCAGATGAGATCAAGTCCCAAGTAGGCATCTACGCAGATGACACTACAATATACTCCCGCTCCAGTAAGAAACCTGTCGTGGCGGACAGACATAATCTCGCTGCTGACCTTGAGCGGGATCTACACTCTGTGGTGAACTGGGGCAAGAAGTGGCTTGTCAACTTCAATTCATCTAAGACCAAGCTGTTGTCTGTCAACCATTACAGGCAACCTCTTCTGCCTCCCATAAGCATGGACCAGATGATTCTCCCGGAGAGTAATACACTACGCCTCCTCGGACTTACCCTGTCCTCAGACCTCAAATGGAAGCACTATATTGAATCCATAGCAAAATCTACTGCTAAGAAGATTGGGTCACTATGTCGATCCAGGATGTTTTTTCCACCTGAATCCATCCTACATATATACAAGTCAACCATCCGTCCGTGCATGGAGTACTGCTGCCATTTATGGTCAGGTGCCCCTGCCGTTCTCCTCAGTGTTCTTGACAAGCTCCAAAGGAGAGTCTGTAATGTGATAGGTACTGATCTGGCGACTCGTCTGCAGCCACTTTCCCATCGTCGAAATGTGGCCTCCCTCTGTCTCTTCTATAAATACTTTCATGGCTTCTGCTCGGATGAGCTTAAGTCACTGATGCCTCCTCAACAGGTGTTTACCCGTGCAACCAGACTGGCAACTGGGTCCCACCCATTCACAGTCAGGTTAGCCAAACGCAGACGACAATTCTACTCCTGCAGCTTCCTCTCTCGCACTTCCCGCCTGTGGAACTCACTCCCGTATTCTTGCTTTCCTGACGGCTACGACCTCCAGAAATTTAAAAGCAAAGTTAATACTCACCTACTAACCACTGGACTCTAGCTCTCTCCCCTCCCCTGTATAATCTTCACGTTCTCTCCGCCCATGTATCTGTCATTGCACCTGCTTTCTCAGCTTTCTATTGTTCCTTTCTAACTAGCTTGTACTCCTCACTCTTTTCTAATTAATCCTTCTACATTTATGTAACCCCCTGCACATCAGTGGCGTTTCTGCCTTGCTCGGGGTGAAATGATTAAAAAAAAAAAAAAAAAAAAAATCTTCTCCCTCTACCTGTAGATTAAATAGCAGGACAGAGTGGAGTCTTTACCCGTGTTCTGCAAACAGTATGAGAGAAACAATATGTCTTTAGTGAAATACACACCTGAACTGTAAGTAAGGTCTGGTTCGCATAATTGCATTGTGTACCACATGTTGGCTGTGTGTGTGTTGAACAAGCAGTAATATACGTGGCCAGGTGGGTATGTTCGTTTCTGAGTGTGCCATGACGAAAATGAGAAATTATATTGATTTGCAGTATGCCTTCAAGTCGAAAAAGCTCCGATGATGATTACATCAAAGGTTCCCAATGTGTGCGCAGCAGTTAACTCTCAGGGGCACTGCGGAATAGAAATCTGAAGTTGAGTAATACCCCACTGACTAACATCCTGTCAGAGAGACGTCCCCATAAGAGTTTAAAATCGTTAATTTCGAATTACTGGAATTCCAGCGTCTGTAGCTCAATTCGAATGACGAAAGTTCTACCATTTTACAGTCAGTTTGCTAAAGAGAATAAGATGTATGCTTAATCTTCGATTCAAGTCCTCCATCCGGGAAAGGTAAGAAGAAAATTTAAGTGGATGTATCACCGTACCCGCGTCGGTACACAAACTTGAGGTTTAAATTTGCTTTAACGCCAAAATTACTCTAGCCCCCCTCTACCTTTCCTCTTTTATCGGCGCTTCGTTTGACAGGTAATTACCCCACCCCACCCCCTCCCGACGGAGAGAATATTACCTTGGCGAATGACCCCCAGCCGGGGCTTGAGCCTAATATTATTTCGACATTTTCCGGTTAAAAGGCAATGATTTAAGAAAAGAAAACGCGGTTTAATGCAAATGACTTTCTCAAATAGATTACACTAGTCACACTATTTTTGATACCAAAACCAAAACACGTTTTTTAGCTAATTTGATGAAAATGACCTTAGATTTTCATGATTAGCTACCATTTTTGCTGTACTGAAATTGTTTATTTTTGGGGAAAAAAAAGATCAATTTACGATCTTGGTATTTAGTTAATAAAGGTCGTAGAAATCCAACAATTTTCAGGTAGATCAAGCAATTTTTGTCAGCCATCCAAAATGAACTATTTTTATAAGAAAAAAGTGTTTTTGAGTCAAACATTTTTAAACAGAATTACCGAATTTTTCCAATTTATCGCCAAAAATAAACTTCATCAGTAATAGACTTTAAATTACAAAATATCTCGAAAAATATCTTGAAGATTTTTTTGTTGCTACAGACAAATCCTAAAATATAAATTAAAATTATTCACAAAGGAAGATTTCTTTTTTAAATTTCAGATTAAGGCGTCTTTATCGATTTTCTCCTTAGTTCGAAATTTTTATTTTTTCAGTATATATTTTTCCAGGGTTTATCGTTAAAAAGTGTAAAACACAATCTGATCATTTTCAGTACCCATTGGAAAACCCCAACATTCAAAAGTGGGCGTGGAATCACACAAAAAATATTTTTTCTATCATTTTGAAGAGACAAAAACATGTTCTTCTTTTATATAAATAGCAATAGTTTTATTAAAATCCAATAATTATATGAATGTCGTCGACGTGTTTTCCACTAACATCAAAAAAGGCAATGATAACAATGGTTAACACGATCTTTGGTGTCAAGAAATAAAACACGTTTTTTGGCGAATTTGATGATTCTGATTCTGAAAATGATCTTAGATTTTCATGATTAGCGACCATTTTTGCTGTACTGAAATTGTTCACATTTGGAAAAAAAAGATCAATTTACGATCTTGGATGATCGCAACATTCAGTTAATAAAGGTCTTAGAAACCCGTCAGTTTTCAGGTAGATCAAGCAATTTTTGTCAGCGACCTGAAACAGATGTTTTTTGGATCAAAAAGTTTGAAATAGAAGTGTGAACCCTTACTGTGTCCTTCGCGTCGACGCCCAAAATCTCCGCGGCCGATCGATAGTCGATCTTTTAGTTCCAAATTCGGCCCTGTCCCACGTTGTGTCTTATTGATCACAAAGCCGGTTTGAGTTAAAAGTCGCTGAAATCCGCTGCATCGAGATTCCAGACAGAGCTAGGAGTCACAATAAAGGAAAAAATTCTTTGTGGAATTAACTATAAGGTGTTTATATATACGTTCTATTCGGTACGGTATTTGGTTTGAGTTTACCACACTTGCAGACAATTCTGATTCTTCCAGACAATTATAATTCCAACCCACGGCTTCTATAGAATATAACATTTTATCTAAATCAACTGTTCTGGCACCAGGTTAAATTTGGAGAAATTTGTAAGGCAGGAAATCACGTGACAACAGGTCTCTCGTGTGAACTCGACCCGTACCAAACTTTTACTCTCGAACTTACTGTACTCATCTCTCTCTCTCTCTCTCTCTCTCTCACTCTCTCTCTCTCTCTCCCTCTCTCTCTCTCTCTCTCTCTCTCTCTCTCTCTCTCTCTCTCTCAGGAGCGTGGAAAGTTTCTCCGATTTTCCTGGAGTCCCACAAGGACCTTTTTCCTCATTGATCATCTGATCAACCCCGTCTCCTCTCTAGTGTGATTGCCTCTTAACATGGGCCGGGGTCTAGCCCAAACGGCTAAATCCAGTTATTGCTTCAATTTATTTCCTTTCTATCGAACTTTGCGTGTGTGATTGTTTTCCACATCCGTGTTTTATCATTTCAATTCCTTTACCAACAAGTGACAAAAAAGGAAGACAATCTCCCAACCTGGGACGTTTTTAATTATCTAGCCTCTATCATTCTGTATATAAGTGTGTGTTCCAACGTGTAATACAAACATTAGGTGCTTATTATGAATGTAAGTATATGTAAGTGAAAATGATGTTTGTTAAGGGCATTCAAAACAAAGACGAACTAAGTGTGTGTATATGTCGACTGGTTGGCACACACACTTAAACAGATACACGTTTTTTCTTCTACGTTTAATATTCATCCATTGCTTTATCACACGTGACACTTATCTAACCAATAAAACTATACCTCAGTCAACATACTACCTCTTTCATTTTTAAATTATTCGTCTTTAAAAAAAATCTCTGAAAAAGCTTCTTAAAGTGAAACATGTTAGATTAAAGACACTTTTTTCTTACTTGTTCTTTGCTTATTCTATTCATATATATATATATATATATATGTGTGTGTGTGTGTGTGTGTGTGTGTGTGTGTGTGTGTGTGTGTGTGTGTGTGTTGGACAATTTTTGTCTTTATTTTCACCTGAAATTAAAGCCAAAATACGATGTTTAGAATGGCTCATGATTAAACATAATAGATATTCATTGTCTGTTATATTTAACAGTATATGTTTAGAATATATATATATATATATATATATATATATATATATATATATATATATATTAGTAAAAGATCATCTCCAGTCATTTTAGATGGAAAGACAGTTATGTATACTTTTAAAAGATTGCAAGTGAGAGATGATTGCAGGCTCCTCAAAACCTCCAATTTCCCAATCAGAGGCCTTACTGCCGAACGTAGTTTATCGTCACACCCAGGACTTATAAAAAATACGCAACGAGAAGACATCTGATGCCTATCCTGAAAGAAGTCTTTGCTGACCGTATTTGAAAAGCAGAAACGCCGCCGGAATAAGTTTCCAGGTTTCAAAAGTCGGGGGAGGTCGTAGATCAGTCTCCATCAGCTACCTCCCTAGGTAGGCCATACGTTATGAGCTGGGTGGATACTTTCCGAACAGACATTCTAAGTAGACGAGTTGCAGCATCTTTCTCTCAACCGAAGGAATGTATTCTGTTAAGGCATGCATTAAAAGGGATCTATTTCTTTGTTCTGCGTGTTCGTGCTTAACGTATGAGTCATGAGCCCCGAGAATACACACTTGTAAACGAATGATGCGTTTAAGTCTGTCTTCGCCGCCTATCATAATTTTACTTGTTCTTTCTTTGCTTCAAGGCTTTATGATATTTTGCTATTGATACGTTATTCTCATTGTTTTCATTATTTTCTACCTGGAAAATATCTTAATGCAGCTTAAAATATACGGCTAACCAAAGATAAACACAGATAGGTAGGAAGTTGGATTAAAAGTCTGATGTTAAGCAAATACTGAGCTTTACGATAAATTTGATTGACATGGAAGCGTTGGGTTAGGTGCATTAAATAGAAAGGAGATTATGCTGAAAATTAATATTTCTTGTGTAAAATAAAAGCTTTTTTATAATATTTTGATGAACCAACATAGATAGATAGATAGATAGATAGATAGATAGATAGATAGATAGATAGATAGATATGAAGAGACTGAGATAGATAGATAGATAGATAGATAGATAGATAGATAGATAGATAGATATGAAGAGACTGAGATAGATAGATAGATAGATAGATAGATAGATAGATAGATAGATATGTCTACACTTAAGTTGATAGATAGATAGATAGATAGATATGTCTAGACTTAAGTAGATAGATAGATAGATAGATAGATAGATAGATAGATAGATAGATATGTCTACACTTAAGATGATAGATAGATAGATAGATATGTCTACACTTAAGTTGCTAGATAGATAGATAGATAGATAGATAGATAGATAGATATGTCTAGACTTAAGTTGAGAGATAGATAGATAGATACATACATACATACATACATACATACGTACGTACATATGAATAGACACGTAGATAGATAGATAGATAGATAGATAGATAGATAGATAGATAGATAGACTTGTGTACGCTTTTTTATCGGCTACGCAAAGTATAATTGCTTACTTTCGTTTCTTTTCTTATTCTTGTAAAATCCTAATTTCTGCTCGTAGAAGAGTATAAGCAATTGATCTCTCCACAGATATTTCTCTTCAATTCTCGATACCCGAACACAACAATGTAATCAATATTCATTTCTTCGAGTATCATTAATGGTGCGCAAAGATAACGGGGTTGAGAAGAAGAAGAAGAAGAAGAAGAAGAAGAAGAAGAAGAAGAAGAAGAAGAAGAAAATGGCAGGAGATAGCAGACAAGAGACGCTAAGATGAGAGACGCAGAAGCAAATAGTCAATGTAAGAAAATAAAAGGGGAAAAAATGAAGAAGCGACGTAAGTCAATTTATTTCGGATTTTCTTTCGTATCCCAAACACGATTTTATTTACAAAGCGTCTTCTGTCCACCCCACCGGCTATGACACGGGGGACACCATTCTACTACAACTCAGTAAGTTAAGTGCCATGCGTGATACGCGCTTTGGCGATCATGTCTCGAAAGAAACATGGCTGACTGAGCAGAAGAGTTTCCCCCCAGTAGATTACTTTCTCCTGTAGACTGGTTGCCAACCAACGCTATTGAATCCAATCCGTCTTGTTATTTGACCCATAGCTGGAGGGAATAAATGGATTAATACCTTTCTTCATGGTATTTTCGCGTAAGTGAATGGAACGATTTCAACTGGAATTCGAACTCGGCTCTACCGATTAATCGTTCCGAGCCGACAGCCACTGCACCACAACACGCATCTGTTTATATAAAATGCACATTTTAATGTAACCTAATTATGTACAATAATGGATCATATGCAATGTGAGTGAACAATTTACGTAGAAAAACTAAAAATAAATACAATGTATCTTAGTACAACTTAAAGGCAGGGCATAACATATTTCATCTCAAATAAACAATGTTTTAAGATAATTTTTAACACAAACTTGTATTCTTTTTTATTAAAAAGTTAAATAATTTTAATGCATTCAATATTAGGGATAAAAAATAATTATTTTTATATAGTGTTTATTTGGGGGCGGTGGAGGGCTTCGTGGGCAGTACACACCAGCACTTGGTGGTAGGTTTTTTCTGTCATATTTTGGTTTCTTTTGGTAGTTAGAAAGAGTGTCGAGTGCGTTGTGGTGCAGTGGATATCGATTCGGAAAGACAAATCGGAAAGCCGAGTTCGAATACCAATTAAATTCCTTGCATTCACTAACGCACAAATATCCTTGCGAAAGGTATTTATCCGTCTATTTCCTCCAATTATGGGTTAAATAATGGGATAGATTGGGTTCTATAGCCTTGGCTGGCAACCACTCTACCGCAAAAAGCAATGGCAACCTACTATGTGATAATCTTCTGTCCAGTCAGTCATGCCTCTTTCGAGACATGATCGCCCAAAGCGTGTATCACGTACGCCACTTGACTGATTCACATTAGTTTTTCTTCCTTTTTTAGGTTCATCATCCCTTAGCGTTTGAAGTCAATTTTCATCTTGCCGAATATGCAAAGGAATAATCAGGGACTTCTAATTATGCATTATTTTTAGTTTAGTGAAAATATGGTTTTATTTTATTGTTAATATTGCTAGATGTAACTGTAGGTTCTATTCTAAGAGTTTCTTCTTTGGAAAGAGTATTCACACTAGATTTTCTTGCTTTTTTAAGCTTATGATACCTTGGCTTTTGAGGTTTATTTTTAACTTGTCTAATGGGCCAAGTGACAGTTTGGGGCTTCTAATTGTTGAAATTGCTAGATGTAACTGTAAGTTCTATTCTAAGAGTTTCTTCTCTCACCTGTGGAACTCTCATCTAGTTTCTTACTTTTCTGTCAAGTTTGATTTTCAAATTTTTAAATGTAATGTCAACTGTCATCTTCTATCCCACCTTGAAACGCAACTCAGTTCATTAAAATTCTGTTGCACTTATTCATTGCAAGTCTTTATGATCTGCTAAAGTGAGTGGTTTATTACGGCCTTCAGAACAATTTGACTCAACATTTGACTGAAAATAATTACAACATTTTTAAATACAAATTAGAAACATGTTATAATAGATCATTTTATCTTAAATAAATCGACAATGTTTTTTTGCGAGTTTTTAACATTAACTAAAGATTTTTTTTATTATTAAAAAATTTAATAATTTTCACAAAATAAACATTATTGATAAAAAAAATAGTGAATTTTATAAGGTGATTTGCATCGATATTTCGCATTAGAAAAACTAATTCACGGATTTGGAGCAAACAAATAAACACAATGACGTCAAAATCCGAGAATTTCTTTTCATTCTTTAATTGTCAGTTGTGCTTAGGTTAATTTGTAAAATAAATGTAAGTAGAAAAAGGCAAATATTGATAAGCTAGAGAGGATCACAAAAACACTGCCCAGTCCCCCAATTATGTCGGGAGGAACCGGGGATAGTACCTGGTCGTAACACGCTACTAGTATTTGTTTTCCAATTCGTTCCGTAAATAAGACAGTCATAATAACGTGCATGTGTGATTTAATATGGTTCTTTAAGAGTGCCTGGCTCAGAAAATCGGTCGACTACTGTGACAGACATGCAAGCATGAAGGCAGACAGACTGACAGGCGGATGAATGGGGCAGACGATAAATGGAAGGGCGGGAGAGTAAGAAAAAGAGAGCGGAGGGGAACAGAAGGAATAGCTATGCGACAGTGATGCGATTTTTTTCAAACCGAAGAATTTTTTCTTCTTATAGATCAAATTAGCCACTTATTACAAAGCCTGCAAGAATGCGCTGGGCTTTAATTTTAGCGATATCTTGTCTGTTTAGCCACTCACCTTCTCTCTTCATGTTCTCGCATTTGAACCACCAAAACCTCACCTTCCACACTAGAAAATCTTTTTAAAAAAAGAGTTTTATGAAAACGTAATATGACCACTTTCCAGTATTTGCTCTACGTGTCTTTAAACCGCAGTAAAACAGGGAACAGTTGCATCCAATGTCAGTCGATATCATCTTCGCCGTTACAGTTATCATGATAAAAAAGTGTTACAAATATGGATAGACAAAGAAAAAAAAATAAAGACAAGGTAGAAAAAGAAAATTAGAAATCTGGTATATTAATCGATAACAAGTTCTTTAATGTTTTTTATCCTTAAAACCTGTAACAAATGTATTAGTCATAAATAAGAAAAAAATATTATTCAATTAAAAGTCTGAATAAAATGAAAACTTTACCAAATTTTGGAAAATTCATATTATGGATAATGTTAGCAAGAGAACTATTTTTTAAAATTGTTTCTTTAGTGTGGGGTAGCTTGTTAAGTGCCATAGGTAATATATGCTTTAGGCGATCATGTCTCGAAAGAGACATGACTGACTGGGCAGATTATCCAGCAGTAGGTTGCAATTGCTTTCTGCGGTAGACTGGTTGCCAATCAAGGCTATAGAACCCAATCTGTCCTGCCATTTAACTCCTAGCTGGAGGGAGAAGAGATAGATTACATTACATTATTATATTAAGTATTAGTAGGGGATCAGTTTATTACTTCATAACAATAGAAAACCGACCCCCCACTTTATGCCCAGTACAATTTTTAATTATTTTTCCAACTATTATATTTAGTCAGTCAGTTAAGTGCCATACGTGATACAGGCTTTGGTGATCATTTCTCGAAAGAGACATGACTGACTGGGCAGATCTTTCCGAAGTAGGTTGCCATTACTTTCTACGGTAGATTGGTTGCTAGGCAAGGCCAAAGAACCCGATCTGGCCTGCTATTTAACACATAGCTGGAGAGAAAAGCAGCACCTTTCTCAAGGGTATTTGCGCGTAAGTGAATGCAACTAATTCAATTCGAGTTCTCAGGTTTCTCCTTCCGAGTCGATATCCTCTGCGGCACAGCGCACATTCGTGTGGAGCAGATTGACTGTCGAATTCTTTGTGTTAGTTAAATTGAAGAGAAGACACAGAAGAAAATGTCGGTGTTTCTTGTGCATTATGAAACGTTTAATACGAGGCGACTACCACCACAGTTAGGTGTGTCTACATTCTTACGCAGGTAGGGATACACCCTTTAGCGTGAAAATAAAAGGGGGTGCAGATAAAAGGGTGTGATGCAGAGGAAATGAAACAATCGTTCGAATAAATTGGAAGACGAAAATGGAAAAGGGGACAAAGAGGAAGGGGTGATATGAGGAGAAGGTGAAATTAATTAGGAAAGAAATGGGGGGGAACCGGAATAAGGGGAGATAAAAGAGGAGGAAAAGAGAAATGGGGGGAAAATTGATACGAAAGAGAAGAGCGGGAAAGAGAGAAGAGATGAACCAAAAAGTTTTTTTCTGGATGAATTTCTGAGCTGAGGAGTTACTATTTACAATCGGACTCAGTTAAGTGCCATACGTGATACACACTTGGGCGATCATGTCTCGAAAGTGACATGACTGACTGTGCAGAAGATTTTCCCGCAGTAGATTGCCATTACTTCTCTGCGGTAAACTGGTTACAAACCAAGATAACAGAATGCAATTGTCTTGCTATTTAATCCACAGCTGGAGGGAAGAGACGGATTAATACCTTTTCCAAGTTACTGAGAGTGAAAAAGAATGAAAAAAATTGACAAGGAACCGGAAACCTAATCCTAAACTGAAAACAAGGTATGAACCTCTACTCCTGTTCAAAAGACCGGGGAGGAGTGTGAACCGGACGATAATCACAATTATCTACTCCTATGGAGGAAGATGTCTACGGCTATATCTTGTTGAATACACCGGTTATCGTCCGATCACCGAAGTTAAGCAACATCGAGCCAGGTCAGTATTTAGATGGGTGACCGTTTGAGAATACCAGGTGCTGTAAACGTAAGGACCAAGATTGGTCCTCCCGGGTTGGGCGCAGCACTAACAACCCTGCCCCATAAAAAAACGGTTTGTAACGGAAACAGGAACGAAAAAGTTACGGCCCTACAAACAAATGAGGGTAAAAGGCGTGAGATGATGATTGAGGAAAAAAATAAACTTTTAGAGTTTAGGCAGAGACGTTAGAAAAATAGAGTTGAAGTAGACTTTAGACGGAACCGGAAACCTAAACCTAAACAGGAAACAAGATACATATTTTTTTTAATGATTTCACCCCAAGCAAGGCCTTCTACTGCCACTATTGCGCTTGGGACTACATAGGGGAAGGTAAATAGGAAGAGTGGTTAGATATAGGAAATGTCAGAAGGGGGGGGGTGATAGATGGTTGGGTGGGTGGGAAGAAAGTTTGAAAGAATGGAAGTTAGTTTGTTAGGAGGTGTCTATTGACCTTACATTTAAACTCCTGGAGGTTGTAGCCGTCGGGGAAGCAGTCATGTGGAAGAGAATTCCACAGTCGGGAAGTTTTTTTTTTTTTAATCATTTCACCCCAAGCAAGGCATTTCACTGCCACTATTGCGCTTGGGGCTACATAGGGAGAGGTATTTACCTCTCCCTATGTAGAATTCCACAGTCGGGAAGTGCGAGAAAAGAAACTATTGGAGTAGAAGTTGCGATTGCATTTTATCGGTTTCACTGTAAAAGGGGTGAGATCTAGTTGCTAATCTAATATCTCGTGCAAATTCGTACCTAGGGGGCACCAGTGATCTAAGTTCATCGGAGCAGAAGCCGTGAAAGTATTTATAGAAGAGACACAGGGAAGCCACGTCACGCCGGTGAGAGGGAGACTGCAGGCGGTCTGCTAAGTCGGTATCGATCACATTACAGACCCTCCGCTGTACCTTGTCTAGAAGACCAAGGAGAATAGCAGGGGCACCCGACCAAATATGGCAACAGTATTCAATGCACCGGCGGATGGTAGATTTATAAATGTGCAGGATAGATTCAGACGGAAAAAACCTCCGGGCCCTGCACAGAGAACCGACTTTCATAGCAGCGGATTTAGCAATGGATTCGATATAGTCATTCCACTTGAGGTCCGCTGAAAGTGTGAGACCAAGGAGGCGTAGTGTTTTGCTGTCTGGGAGGCAAGCCTGGTCCATGCTAATTGGAGGTAGGTGCGATTGTCTATGATGATTAATTGACAGTAGCTTCGTTTTAGAAGCATTAAAATTTACGAGACATTTCTTACCCCGGTCCACTACGGATTGGAGGTCCTTTCCAAGCTCGGGTCCTTTCAGACCTTTACTGTTGTTCTCGTTTTTATTTTAATACTGTTCATTTATTGATGTAATGAATATGCATGCACCTTGGTTCCCCCTCACAGTAATGGGATTGGCTAGTGTCATCCATAAATACAGACGAAGGCGAGGACACAGAGAGGTTTACGACTCGAGGTCTACCGCTATTGGTGTGCATCCATAGGTCTACGTTCATAGGTCTACCACTAGAGGTCTACATGTCTTCGACTAGAGATCTACGTCTAGAAGTCTACGACTATTGGTCTACGTCTGTTGACTACGCCTACGTCTCAGGATACTGCATACGACGAGTACCGTCCATTACGTCTACGTACTAGATTGTCCCACCCGGTTGCATTTGCCTAAACCGCTTAGCTACTACGAATCAGATATATACCCCTTTCCAGGACATATCAATTATTTGTGTATCATTCTGAGATGAGGTAGTATTTACACTATTTATATTATTCGGACTGTTGTTCTCATCTTTGTTGCCATTTGTACGACGTTTCGGCTGTTGTACGCTCCGGCCTACTTCAGGTGCTAGGAATTTCAAACCGAACCCTTTATTACAATCACTGGGGTATATGGACTGTATTCCTTGCGTAATAATGACTCTTTTGGTAGTCATGGGTCATCTCTCTCTAACCCTCTAAGTTATTTGTTCACCACTTCTGTAGCCTGGTATTGAACTCACAACTCTTTGGGTTGATTCACTGGAACTAACCAACGTCTATATACACTGGGCTATGTGTCCTTAAGGACACATGACTCAGTGGTGAACAAGTTACTTGGAGAGTTAGTGCGAAATAATTCATGGCTACCAAAAGTGGCTTTACGCAAGGAATGAGAATGATATACCCCAGTGATTGTAATAAAGGGTTCGGTTGGAAATCCCTAGCACCTGAAGAAGACCTGAGCGTACAACGGCCGGAACGTCGTACAAATGGCAACAAAGATGGGAACAATAGTCCGAATAATGTAAATAGTGTTCAATTATTGTTCACGCCTTTCAATGCTATTAGTACACTGCCAGGCTCGGGATTGAACTCGCAATTACTTCATGCCCAATTTCATGAAACCAACGCTTTTATCTACTAGGTAATTGTTCTACAGGTAATTGTTCTACTGAACAATAGCTTAGTGGATCGATAGCTGACGAAGGCCGGGAGATACAACGGTGTGATAAAAACAACAAAGATGAAGACAACAGTCTGCATGTACCGTAAACAATGATAACTCCTTATTCCAGAAATTCCTTCACTGTAGGTTATCAAGATCGATATACACCACTCTGTTCATTACTACGGTAGATTTACATTATAAACCCAAATATGGTACCACCATCTGTAATTTTGTTTTTATCGTTTCCCGCCAAGCAAGGCGGTAACGCCACTGATGCGCAGTGGCTACCTAAGAGAAAAACACTTATATAGGAGGAGAGTAAAGAAAAAGACGAACCAGTTACAGGAGGTGTCAGAAAAAGGAGCAAGAGAAGGATGGGAATAGAGGTGTGATGACAGTTGTAAAGGTAGAGAGAAAGGAAAATATATACAGGGTGATGTAGAAAGAACTGGAGTCAAGTGGATAAGAGATGGGTATTGACATTGCATTTAAATTCCTGGAGGTTGTAGCCGTCAGGAAAGCAAGAAAATTCATAGCAAGAATATGGAAGACAGTACTTAACAATTAGTAATTTTGGTACCTTTTTTAATTCAATTAACGCCTACTAAACTAGAATCTTGAAACAATTTAACCCATTAGTTCATTGTGCACAACTTCAGTGGGAATTTGGATTCACTAGTAGTTCCCAGCTGCATGGTGTATACATGCAGCTAATGCCACAATAGTACTTAAAAAATAATAAAAGGACAAAATATCCTTAGATATGGATTAAGGAATGAAAAACAATCTACCCTGTAGATTAAATAAAGGGTTAATTTTTAATTTTCTGAAGATTACTCAAATCAAGAGATATCTGAAAAAGGTTTGAAGGTACACAAAAGTTTCTCATAACAGCAAAGACAATGACATCAATCTGGAGTACGTGAGTTTTTAGGCCTGATTCCATCTTGCACATATGCAAATCAACCATCCGTCCGTGCATGGAATACTGCTGTCATATATGGTCAGGCGCCCCAGCTGTTCATCTTAGTGTTCTCTAAAAGCCCCAAAGGAGAATCTGTGATGTGATCGGTCCCAACCTGGCAGCTCGACTCCAGCCACTTTCTCACCGGCGGGATGTGGTTTCCCTCTGTCTATTCTACAAATATTTTCATAGCTTCTGCTTCGACGAACTTAAGTCACTGGTTCCCCCACCACTAGAATTTATTCGTGTAACCAGACTGGCAACTAGGTCCCACCCACTTACAGTTAGATCAACCAAATGCAGCCGTCAATTCTACTCCATCAGCTTCTTTTAATGCACTTTCCTCCTGTATTCTTGCTTTCCTGAGAGCTACAGTCTCCAGGTATTTAAATGCAATGTCAATACCCATCTCTTATCCACTTGGCTCCAGTTTTTCTACATCACACTCTGTATCTTCTCCTATCTTTTTCATTCTCTCTGCCTTAACAACTGTCTTCACACCTGTGTTTCCGTCCTTCTCTTGTCTTTTCTCTGACATCCACTGTGGCTAGGCCGTTTTATCTTCGCTCTCCTCTTGCCTAAACTTTTGCTCTTATGTAGCCCCCTGCGCATCAGCGGCTATACCACCTTGCTTAGGGTGAAACGATTAAAAAAATATATATACTATACTATGTTGTTTTTATATATATATATATAGATAGATAGATAGATAGATAGATAGATAGATAGATAGATAGATAATAAGCTGCTTGCTTTCTTTGGTTTAATTAACTCTTATTAAACCAGGATGCTGAAACTATTTAACCCATTAGTGCATAACACCTTTTTTTATAGAGATGGGTTTACCTCAAATTTAAAATCCACCGGCCCTAACATGTAGGTTAAGTAAAGAGGGGTACAAATTCTAAGGATACTTTATGCAGAAAGGGATTAATTTCGTTATACATTATTATTGAATTTTTGATAATAAACCCTTCTGAAAGAGAAAGTTCCTCTGGCCCGAAGTGAGGTAGTACGTAAACCAGTTTTTAAAAAAAGGCAAGTAACCTACAATTTTTAGGCGATTCTTCGAAGTTCAGAGTGTGTTTCGAAACATTTAGTCTATAGGGGAAGTATTTAAAAAGCGTTTAATGAAACTGGATGTAAAAGAGGACTAGGGTGCGAATGAATGGGTTGCGAAATGCGTACACTGTCAGTGACCCGAAGGAGTGATGGATCAGTTGTTGTTGAGCCAAGGGGGAAAATGGTGAGTGTTGTCGATCCCGGAAGATTTCAACCGGGTCTTATCTGAAACGTCTCATTTTTTCTTTTTTTTTTTTTTTTTTCTTCTTCCGCGCCGAGGGACTGACTCATTCGTCCGATTTGAAGAGAGAAAGTTTCAAATAGTCCCCAATGTAACATTTACACCAAATGTTTATATTTACGTCTCATCACTTTCAAATCGCTGTCATGCTGAATCCCCACCCCTAACGAAAGTCATGTAAAAAAAACGTTTTCTGTCTTTCTCTTGGTTTCTTGTCTTCTCTCTCTCTCTCTCTCTTTCACTCACTCTCTTTCTCTCTCTCTCTCTCTTTCACTCACTCTCTTTCTCTCTCTCTCTCTCTCTCTCTCTGCTTATTTAGACAATCTACGACATTAACAATATCTTCTTTGTTACCTTGTCTTCTCTTACCTTTTCATTTTATAGTTAGTTAATCAAAATGAGAAGAATATATATTCATTTTTTCTTTCTTTACAATACACTCTCCCTCTTTCTCGCACTCTTGCTATATATATATATATATATATATATATACAGTTTAGGACATGTACAAATTATAATCTAATAAAAGTTCAAAAAATAAAGAGCAAGTAAGATTTTTTAATTTTCTTTTTAAAAAATAACGTTTATTCCCATCATTATTAACTACCTGATGAGACATTGTTTTTTCGATGTCGAAACAAAATGCACACTTATGTAGTAAATTATAATTTGTTCATGTTCTAAACTATATTTTATAATAAATATTCACTGCTCTATTTCTATATTGAGCAGTGTTTTAAATTAATGTTTTACTTTCTTCGTTCTTATTCACTCGGATATATATATATATATATATATATATATATATATATATATATATATATATAATGTATTTCGGCAGCAATCTCTCTTTTATTCAGGTTTCATTAAAATTAACAAACAAGGTAATATGGTTAAGTATTTTATAATATTTTTCATGTGATCTTATAAGTTTGATTTTTTTTTTCAGAACATAAACTATGCCTTATTTTACGAGGAGCTTTCGGCTATACGTTTAGCCATATTCAGAGATGAATATTATTTTACGTATATATATATATATATATATATATTGCACTAGTAATTTAGTTTTATAAAAAAAAACAAAATGCCAGAAACTTAGATAGCATTGTACAAAACAAGACCACTAATAAAGACTGCAACTGCAGGGACTAAAATATATGTCCACTTCAAGGACTTTGCAATACAAAATAAGTCATTTACAAGGCGAATGTACATGACTTAAATTGCCAAAATAAAATATATTTGGGATCAACCAAAGACACCTTTACGATCAGGTGGTTCAATCACAAGTCTACATTCAAAATAGAAAACTTAAAAAACTGTACAAAATTGGCTAGCCACGCGTGGAAATTAAAATCAAAATATTGAAAAGACCCAGACATCATGTGAAGTATAGTTAAAACAGTCAAGACTTACAACGGAGGCAAAATATGTAGACTGTGCCAGGAAGAAAGTTAGAAATTATGCTATTCCCAAGCAAAAACGAACAATCGAATGAAAGAACGGAAATTATGACTAAGTGAAACCATAATAAAAAATACCTCTTAGGTTCATACAACCATGCATGAAAACGTTATAATTTCTTGTAATTTTAAAAATTTCGCTTTCAAAAATTCCCTGCCACGTGAGCGTTCAAAAAGAAAAAACAAAAACAAACACCGTTACGTGAGCATTCTTAAAAAAACAGTAAACGATAAATATCGGTTATTGAAAATCTCCTGAAGACACTACTTATGGTAGAAACCTAGGTAGCTTAATAACTCGTTTACAAGTGGAAAATATTCAAAAGTTCTACAATATAATTGCATTGAACAGTTTTTAATACAAATGTGCACTGGTCTAATTTTATTATGACCAAAAACTAAGTAATTAAACAATATATATATATATATATATATATATATATATATATATAATAACTTTAATCCAAAAGGAAAAGTAGGAAGGTAAATCCCAAAAAACCTGATCCTAATTATTATTATTTTAATATTAAAAAATGATACAAGTGGAGAGATCAGTGTAATTAAAATTACAGAGCCAATTATAAAATAAAATAAATTTCAATGTTCAAAACTGTTGAATGATCATTTCAACATGAAATCCCTAAGAGAGATTTCACATCTCATCGGCAACTACTACAATTAAGTTTATCATATATTACGCTAAATCCACTACATCCAATTCATTTGTCCGCAACGACTCTTCCCCCACCGTTAGCGATTTGCAAAAAATCAATGTAGTTTATCAATTCAAATGTCTCTTTCGAGAATGTATCTCTAACAAACTAAATGATATCTACATTGGCCATACTACAAATTCGCTCTCACGGCGTCTTACGTTGCACTTAAATGACAATTCAAATATATTCCGACGTTTAAAATAACACGGTTATCAACGCAAACGTCTGAGAAAAACGCTCGTTGAAAACACGTATATACTTAGACAAGAAAATAATAAACAGAAACTCAAATTCCTGAAAACTATCTACATTAAACAACTTAAACCTGGTTTGAATACGATAAATTTTGATATCTCAACTAATATACTCAAATGCCTGTAATCGGATCAGGGACCACAACGCCACTATTTTGTCACTGTCTTCGGCCATCCGCCACGATAGGGATGGACTTCTCTTCAATTTAATTCTCTTTATTGTTAATAACTTAAATGTTGTATGTTTACTGTGTGTTAATATTTATTCTTTGATAATGGCTTATGTGAGCCGAAAGCTTAGACCCGATAAAAAAAATCAACAATTACTGTGATTTTTGTTGTCTTTCAACGATATCACCATCAAGTGTATCAGACGGTACGAACGGATCCTACACAAAATTAATAGACAAAACTTGTCTATATAATTCAATGAAACCTGCATTAATATATATATATATATATATATATATATATATATATATATAGAGAGAGAGAGAGAGAGAGAGAGAGAGAGAGCGGTTGGGTCATATGTTTTAATTGCACTAATAAAAGAAAATTTCCGACGTTGATGTGATTTTTCTTTCTATGAAAGAGAAATCACATCATCCAAGATTAAATCAAATATATTCAAGCGAAACCTACAGATCATTCATAATATCTGAAAATGACTGTGATAGATAAAAGTACTCGACTATAAACACCGTGTACTCCCAAGTCGTCACCTGTCTAGCTACTGGCAAGGCTCGACGCTGTTTAACTTCACTGCTCGTTCAGAAAAAAACGTGTTTCAACGTGGGGTGATCATTAACAAAGTTTAGAAGAGATATCAAAAAATTAAAATTTATTAAGAGTTACAAAAAAAGAGTTACAAAAAGAAATTGTGGAGAGCCGTGATCACAAACATTCTGAAGTGACACGGCATGTAGAAGAAGAATGCAGTCTTGTAAAGGCTGACTTATTTTCCATTGTGTAACCTTTCTTTTCACAGACTATCAATTCTTTGCCATTATTTTCATGTAAAATGTTCAGATGAGATCTTTCTGTGCCAGTGGTCGGCAACCTTTTGGAGAGTGAGGGCCAAAAAGCTATGTAGAGTCATGGAGGAGGGTCAAACAGCTATGGTTCCAGGGTCATAGCCAACAATCATGTTATTAAATATGTGAATAAATTGTCTATGTGCTTGAAGAAAGCAAGGATTCAATATAATTTAATTGTATTTAAACAATATCACTTATTTTACTACAGGAATTTTAAAAAAATACAAACACATTTAACAAAAAAAATCTTTATTTTACTGTAGGAATAAAACAAACTAATATCACAATCTACAAAAAAGCAAATTCCTTGCTACAGAATAAAATACAATTAGAAACGGTAAGTGATTTAATGAGACACTTGTTTCTACTTATTGTGCGATAACTTCTCTACATCAGGGGAAATATTTGTTGATGACAGGAGCAAATCATCATCCAGGTGTTCGTCACACAATCTTTTTCTCAAATGACTTTTAGTATATTTCATTTCGGAAAAAAAAATTGTTCACAAGCATATGTACTTCTAAATAATGACATCATCATTTTCGCATTAGTCATGATGTTTTTATATTTTTGGTTGAAAACACAATTTCATATTTAAAAGTGCCCGCACACGAAAGCAATTTCACAGAAAAAGTGAAAGTGAGGCCATACACTAATTTTGGCGATCCTTACAAATAAATAAAAGTAAAACACATTCTCCAGGTAAAAAGAAATATTTTTTTAAGATTTCGACGCAATATATTCAGACTATCAACTGTCACTTTGGTTTGGTTTATCTATATTTATATCGTGTCCAGAGTAAGGTAGCGGGCCAGACAAGATTCCCTCGAGGGCAGGATGTGGCCCGCGGGCCGGGGGTTACCGACCGCTGTTCTATAATTACACCGTTCCAGACTTTTGGATAGCTTTACAAGATCCTCGCCATCATGTTGTCATTTCTATGTAAAATGTTCAGATGCGTTCAATTCTTTAGATTGTAGTGAACAAAACAAGTTATACATTTAAAATTCAAATGCTAAGCACTGACTTAATGACTTTGTTAGAAATAAACGAATTTTCTCGAAATTACAAATTTATTAGTAGTGGATACTTTTTCTATTTGTCTAGCATTTTTTAAAAAGAAGAACGTAAATAAACCTTTCAATGCGACATCAGTCAGTCAGTTAAGTGCCATACTTGATACACGTTTTGGGCGATCATGTCTCTTTCGAGACATGACTGACTGGGCAGAAGCTTATCTCGCATTGCTTTCTGCGGTAGACTGCTTGCCATCCAAGACTACAGAACCCAATCTGTCCTGCCATTTAACTCATATCTAGAGGGAGAAGAGATAGATTATATAATATTATTATATTAAGTATAATTATGGGGAGATCAGTTTACTACTTCATAATAATAGAAAACCGATCCTCCACTTTATGTCCAGTAGAAGTTTTAATTATGTCTCTATTATATTCAGTCAGTCAGTTAAGTGCCATACGTGATACACGCTTTGGGCGATCATGTCTCGAAAGAGACACGACTGACTGGGCAGAAGCTTATCCCGCAGTAGGTTGCCATTGCTTTCTGTGGTAGACTGGTTGCCGACCGAGGTTATAGAACTCAATCTGTCCTGCCATTTAACTCATATCTGGAGGGAGAAGAGATAGATTATATTACATTATTATATTGAGTATTAGTGGGGGATCAGTTTATTACTCCATAAGAATAGAAAACTGATCCCCCACTTTATGCCCAGTACATATTTTAATTATTTTTCCAACTATAATATTCGGTCAGTCAGTTAAGTGTCGTACGTGATGCACGCTTTGGGCGATCATGTCTCTTTTGAGACATGACTGACTTGGCAGAAGATTATCCCGCAGTAGGTTGCCATTGCTTTCTGTCGTAGATTGGTTGCCAGCCAAGGCTATAGAACCCAATCTGTCTTATTATTTAACCTATAAATGGAGGGAAGAGACGGATTAATACCTTTCCCAAGCGTATTTGTGCGTAAATGAATGCAAAAACTCAACTGGAATTTGAACTCGGCATCCTGATCTCTCGTTCCGAGTCGATATCCACTGCACCACAATGCGACATCGCGCGTTTCATTTTAGTCGCGTAAGTGGCATTTTGATCACAATATTTTATGACCTTTGTTTTCATTTTACTCCTGACCCTAACCAGGACCCATATACCCCACATATTAAACACATCAACAACTTTTCTTTTCCTTCTGTCACCCTAGTCCCAAAACCAATATACAGCGTTGTCGTTTTTCCTCACTGAGAAGCCATTTGTTCTTTTTTATTCCCTGATCGACAGCGCGATGAAAAGTTCCTTTTCAGAAATCTATAAAAAGAATCAATTGTTTGTTTCCTTCACCCATTTCCCGAAACCTGAGTGCACTTCCGCCATATCCGCTTTAGAAACTCTAATGCAAATTAGAGTTGTCTGCCCTTAGTTCTATCTAGACTCACCATGAAAAATTTTAAAGTAACTTTGGACTCTTTTCCTTTTATTTATTCTCACTTTTTGTTCTTGTTTTTAGTCTTTCTAATGGACATGCGATTGTTAATGTATTTTTATTCATTGTTTTTCCAAAGCATTTACTCATCGCGATAAAAGTGAGTTGACCCCGGTTTTTTAGTACTTTTCTGATTAAACTGATAAGGCGAACAAGTGTTCGTTTTTTAATCAAATTATTATCAACGCAGGCGTAAGTATTTGTCTATAATTGACATTTATTATTCATCGTTTGGGATTTGACTGGTTGACCTTAAGGTTATTGTCCAATGTAGAGAGTGTCTCGCCGCGGGGTAATGGTTAACAAACTAGTCTAAAAGACCATTATGAATGGGTTCAATTCTTCCTAACAGCGGGCTCTCTTCTTGCACCAGACTATGTTAGGCTTAGTATATACCTTTTTTTTTATCATTTCACTCTAAGCAAGTCGGTATCGCAACTGATGTGCAGGGGGTTACAAAAAAACGGTAAAAGTTTTAAACAGGGGAAGAGTGAAGACAAAAACGAACCAGCTACAGGGAGTGAAAGAGAAAGGGCAAGAGAAGGATGTGAAAACAGGAGGGAAGACAGTTACGAAGGAGAGAGAAAGAAAAGAGCAAGATATACGGGGTGATGTAGAAAGGGCTAGAGTTAAGTGGATAAGAGATGGGAATGGACTTTGCATTTAAATTCTTGGAGGTTGTAGCCGTCAGGAAAGCAAGTATGTGGAAGGGAGTTCCACAGGCGAGAAGCGCAAGAATAGAAGCTAGTGAAGTAGAATTGTCGCCTGCTTTTGATTGGTCTAACTGTAAAAGGGTAGGACTTAATTTTTAATCCGACATATTTTTTTTTATTTCAAGCATTAATTTTAGCAGATATCTGAGTAGAGTGCGCATTTTTACACGATATTTATTCCGTCTCTCAGACTACGCGTTCGAGAAAACGTAATAAAGGCAATGTACCCTCCGGTAAAAGTGAACCTGTTTCCCACTTTTTCCCAAACCCTAATCTGACATCGGCTTGCCCAAGTCCATCAAATATATCACGCGTTGCTTTCCCCTGTCTCTTTTTCCCTCTTTCCGTCCTGTGAGTAGCAGATTCTCCAAGCTCTCTTTCCCCATTAAGTGTCCCAGAAACTTTAGCTATTTCTTCCTGATGTTAAGTATCTGTTTCCTTTTCGTTTCCATCCTCTCCAAAACCTCATCGTTGCTCCCATATTCGGTTCGTGGTATCCTCAGCATCCTTCTGTAGAACCACATTTCGGTTGCTTCAAATCTTTCGTTCATCTTTGAAGAGTTTGTTTGTTTGTTTGTTTCTAGGTTTAACGACCTATCAATCCTTATGGGATCATTTAAGGTCATAACAAATGATTTTGTGTAAGGCTATTTTTACAACATTTTTCTTTTCGAGTATCAAGATTCAATGGGATTTATTTTTAAGGGCAGGACCCCCAAGTCCTACCCTTGTTATTTAACCCATAACTGGAGGGAAGGACTCCCAAGTCCTACCCTTGTTATTTAACCCATAACTGGAGGGAAGGACCGGATTAATACCTTTCCCAAGGGTACAAGTGCTGAAGTGAATGCAGGGTATTCAACTGGAATTCGAACTCAACTCACCGATATCCACTGCACCACAACGCACATCCGTCACTATACGCTTACAGCACCTGGCATTCTCAAGCGGTCATCCATCTAAGTACTAACCAGTTTCAATGTTGCTTAACTTCGGTGATCGAGCGAGAACCCTTTGAAGAGATTGTCCAGCATTTTCTGTCGTAAAAAACGACAGATTGTGCGGAACGAGAAACCGGCGAGCCGAGTTCGAATTCCAGTTGAATCCATTGTATTCACTTCCGCGCAAATACCCTTGGGAAAGGTATTAATCCGTCACTTCCTTCCAGTTATGGGTTAAATAACAGGACAGATTGGGTTCTATAGCCTTGGTCGGCAACCAGTCGACCGCAGAAAGCAATGGCAACCTACTGCGGGATAATGTTCTGTCCAGTCAGTCATGTCTCTTCCGAGACATGATCGCCCAAGCGTGTATCACGTATGGCACTTAGCTGACTGATCACATAACAGTTCAGTGCTCCTTTTTTTTTTCTCTTTTTTTTTTTTTGTTTCCAACGAATTTTTTCCGTCTCTCAATATTCTGATTAGATTTTGGGAAACGTTCTCAGTCATCCCAATAGTACTTCGGATCTCAGTGTTGCACTTTACCGTCTTCTGTTCGAACATTTCCCAGGTATTTGAATTTCTGCATTTGCTTGATTTTAGTATCCTTGACTTGTAATTTGGTATTTTAGACTCCTTTTCTTGCAGATGACTATACCTTGTTTTAGTCAGTCAGTTAAGCGCCATACGTGATACACGCTTTGGCCGATCATGTCTCGAAAGAGACATGACATACTGGGCAGGAGATTATCCCGCACTAGACTGCCATTGCATTCTGCAATAGACTGGTTGCTAACCAATGCTACAGAACCCAATCTCTCCTGATATTCAAACCATAGCCGGAAGGAGAAGAGATGTATTATATTATTAAGTAGTAATTAATGGGGGATCAGTTCATTACTTCATAGCAATAGAAAACCGATCCCCCACTTTATACCCAGTAGCAGCTTTAATTATGTTTCAACTATTATATTCAGTCAGCCAGTTAAGTGCCACACGTGATACACGCTTGGTCGATCATGTCTCGAAAGAGACATGACTGACTGGGCAGAAGATTATCCCGCAGTAGGTTGCTATCGCTTTCTGCGACCAAGGCTATAGAACCCAATCGGTTTTATTATTTAACCCATAACTAGAAGGAAGAGACGTATTAAAGGGTATTTGGGCGTAAGTGAATGCAAGGGATTCAACTGGAATTCGAACTCAGCTCCCCGATGTGTCGTTCCGAGTCGATATCCACTGCACCACAACGCACAACGGATAGCTTGTTTACCATATTGATAAGAGCCGTTTTGGGAAATGCCCGTGATAGTCTCAAAAATACTTTAAAATAACAAAAAAAGAAAAGAAATTCAAACTCGACATGCAACATTCGGAAATTGGAATAATATCATAAAAGTTGAGCAGACAGACTCTGACAGCTGAATTTAATAAACTTGGTTTAAAATGTTTCTGCCTAAATCCACATGCGCAGTTCAACGGACGTAAAACACACCTTTTATAAATAAAAATAGGGCGTCTATTTTAAATATCAAGTATCTTCCAGAAAAATGTTTTAAGTGATATAAATGTCGGATTAGAAATAAATCCATTAATTTTATATATCTAAACTTATTTATAAATGGAACGTTGTCTGTCTGTGTGTATGTGTGTGTGTTCGTTACCTATAGACTCCGAAAGGGTTGAACCGATTTTCTTGAAAATTTACACAGTTGTACTATAAGCGTCTGCGAGTGTTCTTAGCTAGGTTTTGTGCCAAGGTACCCCCGATAAATATCGAAACTCGATAATCGAAAAAATCGAGTTATAGAAGGAGTGGTCCGATTTTAAACAAATTAGATACACTGATAGACAAAGACATAAGTTTCAAGGTTGCAGTTCTTACAATAGCGCAGAAAATCGATAATATATATATATATATATATATATATATATATATATATATATATATATATATATATAAAGCAAGATGTTTGTGTGTGTGTCTGTTTATCTGCCTGTATGTCTGTATTTTCTTTAGCACTTTTATTTTAGTTTTTGCTTCGGGTTTGGCTCTAAGTAGATATAATTGTAGTTCTTAGTCTCAGCCATGCTACCATTTACTCAGAGGACTTATTTAGCCTTCAAAATCCAGTTTACGACGAAAAAATTTATTTGATATCGATACCAGGAAATCAAAATTTGACTTACATCCATTCATTTTTCTTTCAGTCGACAGTTTCGATTTAACTGGAAACAACTATTGCTTTTTAGTCTTTCGTGCCAACGTCCAAAGAGTCTGAGCTCCAAGAACATGGATTAGTTTTAATGCTTTCATTACACCCGAGCAACGCCGGGCTACACTGCTAGTAAATATATAGATAAGTCATCCACATACGATCCTGTTTCGCTGAACCATAGATCATCAGTGTTACTAGACACATCCGCTTTCTTCTAGCCGGGATCGAAACTCGACCGATTTGGTGTCACTTGGAGTCGCTACCCACTACGCCATAGGCTCATGGAATCAGAGAAATGAAATTTTAACGTGTTGTATATAAGCAGTGTTTACAGACGCCAGTCATCGAAAGAACTCAATTAATTTCCAAAGAGTAACGCATACATCCCAGAGAAAACGGACAAATCAGCTATTGTGAATTGCCTGAAGATGGCGAAAGATTGAAACCGACGTTGCGGAAATAACACATTTCAAAATATTCAATATAAATGTATTGAACACTTTTTAATACAACAGGGTACTAGTCTAATTTAATTATGACCAAAAACTAATTATATATATATATATATATATATATATATATATATATATATACCAGTAAAATAGTTGCTGGTTAGACCAGCAAACGGTAGATCGAAAAAAGTGTTCAGTGCACAATCAAAATATATGAACTGAATATGCAGAGCTAACAACATATCAAAGAACGGAACACACACCACTTACTTGCTACCTAGGTTTCGACCATGGCAGTCCCTTCAAGCAAAAATCTAAGTAACAATTGGTGCGTGTTCCGTTGTTTAACATATATATGTGTATGTGTGTGTGTGTGTGTGTGTGTGTGTGTGTGTGCAGCGAAAAGAGAGATAGAATTAATATAAGTTTAAAGGACTGTGACTTATTTGATTGATGTTAGCTTCAACAGAGCATTCCGACTCCACAGTTTCATAGACGGACCAATAAAAGTATCACCAAATCTTCTCAAATCGATTGTTATAGCGGCTTTATATATTATGTTTTTAACTTGGCAGTTTTCATTTAGAGGGAATCATTCTCTTTCCTGCAGTTACATTTCCTGATCCTTTCTTCTTTTTCGTTCAATACACTATTGTCATGCAGCTTAAATTCGATGCTTCTATTAAATGTCACACTCGGATTTTTCCGAGAAATGATAATCTGGCAATGTCAAAAACACCAGTTTTTTTTAAGTGCTCGGTTGAATGGGCGCTTGTAACAGATCATATTCCCTTTTCATTTTTTTATCCTTTCAATCTCACACTGGGGGTTCATGGTCTATGAATTTTAAACCTATGTTGTGACCCTCATGATTTAGAATCGTTTCATAGTCTTTCTTTATTTTATGCCATTAAATACATTTATATCAGTGGAATTTCTACATAGCCTACATTCTTTATCCATATGAATATGGTTGATGACATTTTGGGATTGGCAGGAGTTAGTATTGACGCATATAAACCATCATGTTAGGATTGCTGAATGATGTTATAGTGTTGTTATTGAAACTGAAACTTCTTTTTACTTACTCTGATTCGTTTAACTTAGTTTCACCATTGATAACAAAACGAGTACCTAACATAGGTATGGATTCCTGAGTGAGAATCTAACTCACTAGTCAGTAAAAATGGTCAATCTAACTATCTCTCTAACCATGACCCGACTTGGAGTTGTCAAGTTTATAGATTTTAGCTTTGATTGACACAAGATGTAGATTCAGACTAGCTCGTTAATCATTACCTTACCTTGAGTTGTCCAGTTGTTTTCTGAGTTTAGAGTATATTGTCACAAGAACACGGGTGTAGGTCCTCCAATGAGATCGAACTTATTATTCATTACTAATGGTCAAACTACTAGATTGTTATCCATTACTCAATCTTGAAATGTCCAGTTAGTTACGGAGTATAGTGTATAGTTGGATGTGCAGTGTGGTGCAGTGGGAATCGACTCAGAACGAAAAATCGGAGATCCGAGTTCAAATTCCAGTTGAATTCGTTGATTTCACTTACACGCGAATACCCTTGGGTATCTTTCCCCAGCTATGAGTTAAATAGCAGGACAAGTTGGGTTCTATAGCCTTGGTTAGCAACTAGTCTACTGCGGGATAATCTTTTGCTCAGTCAATCATGTCTCCTTCGAGACATGATCGCATAAGCGTGTATCAAGTATGGCACTTAACTGACTGATTGTGTATATTGTTACAATTTCATAAGTAGTTATCTCCTAGTTAGGATTGAACTCACTGCTCAGTAGTAATGGACAACCTGAGTACATCGTTAGACGTTACTCCATTTCGAGTGAAATTAGATAGATTATACACACACACACACACACACACACACACACACACATATATATATATATATATATATATATATATATATATATGTTTATTTACTGAGTTTAGCTTAGTTTGACACAGCCATAAGTGTGGATCACCCAGGCTACCAGTATGGAAAAGCCTCTGAGGATCGAACCCGCTACCAATGATCTAAATTACAAGAAGCACAAGCACAGAGAAAGCTTTATAACCACCGTTTGAACTGTTCCAACGATGGATCAAATTTTGCATGATTATAAACTTGAACTCCACCGAGAAATATCTCCTTTTTTTCTGTTGTATTACGATGATGGTGACAGACGTGGTGGTGGTGCTGCTGATGCTGGTGCTGGTGACGACGACGACGATAATGATGACGGTAGTGGTGGTGGGAGGGGGGGCGCTAGTGATTTTGTCGCACCTGTAATTGGGTCATCAAGGTCTGCTAGTTTGTGCAGCGCAGCCAATGAAATGAATTTTTTTTTAAATTTAAAAAAAAAAAAGGAAACGGTCAGTGACCATACCTAAGTCCCGGTCAGAAGAGGAGGGGAGGAGGGAACAATAGAAAGCAAAAAAACTACATTCTTCATTGGTCACTTCCCTCGCTCTTTTCCTGGTTTCCATTCCTCGGTCGAGTATTTCATATAAATAGTTCAGACGCTCTGGACAACCACTTCTGCTTTTTCATTCACGAGAATGACCAACACAAAGAAACACTTAAAGCGATATCCACTTTGGAAAATTCATATAGAGCTTTAGATAGACATATATGTATATATATATGTATATATTAATATAGAAACCTCAATTACAAGGTAAGAGAGAACAGATTTTGGCATGTTATATTTTTTCGCATATTTCTTTAATTTAATTAATGTAAATTGATCAGGGAGTCAAAAATATGAGTGAACCATTTTTTTTTTCATAAGAAATTATTTTTATTTGTTTATATTTAATATTTGTTTTATTTCTGTTTGTTTAGACTTATGATAGATTGTATATATATATATATATAGAATATATTTAAATATATATATATATATATATATATATATATATATATATATATATAATGTGTAAATTGATCAGGGAGTCAAAAATACGAATATACCATTTTTTCATCAGAAATTATTTTTATTTGATTTGTCTGTATTTAATATTTGTTTTATTTTTGTTTGTTTATACTTATGATAGATTATATATATATATATATATATATATATATATATATATATATATTTAAATATATATATATATATATAAATGTGTGTGTGTGCGTGCGTGTGTGCGTGTGTGTGTAAGATAATGCAACAAAGTGGAAGCGCGATTTGTCTTAACTTCACTTCTTTTTCGGATTCTATTACACACACACACACACACACACACACACACACACACATATATATATATATATATATATATATATATATATATATATATATATATGTATATATAGGGTGTGATGAATAAATTGCCGACTAAATGACGCAAAAATGAAAATAACTCTGATGTCACATTTTAATAGACCTATTTAACAAAATTGTACAAAAATATCTTGAAATACTAAGGAGTAAATCTTTTTTAAAAAATTGCTATTGACGTCAACCACGGCCTCCAGACACTTCGGAATCTTCTGCAACTCTTCTGAATGGTCTCTTTGTTCAAGTTGGCGAATGCTGTCATAATCTTTGCCTTCAGTGCATCTTTGATATTAAAAGGAGTTTGGTTGGTCTATCGCTCAATTGCACCCCATACATAATAACCAAGTGGGGTGGTTGCAGTCCGAGGAGTTAGTTAACCAGATGTAAGGAGTGATGTGGTCGCCGAAATTGTTTGACAGCTATGACTAGGTTCTCTTGCTTTTTTGTGGCATGGTGTAGAGTCCTGTTGCTAGACATAGGGTGTTCCAGCAGCCACCCTCTTAACCCAGGGCAGCACTATCTTCTCAAAGTACTTGATGTAGGCCTACGTGTTGAGCCTGAAGCCCAATGGGAAGATAAACTTTTTCCACTATGTCATATATATATTTATGATAACGATATATGTTCTCTTATATATAAAGAACAATAAATGGGAAAATTGCATGACAAAGTGGCAAATAGTTTACCTCTGACACGTTTCGTCCTTCAAGGTTTCATCGGACGAAATTTGTCCAATGAAGTTCTGACGAAACGCGTCACAGGCAATCTTTTTTCATTATATATATATATATATATATATATGACTATTTACGCTCTCACACCTTGATTGAACACTCTGGAATGGTAGACTTTGAAAAAACAGTAGCTACTCTAGCATCTACGAATCGTTCATTGAATAATGAATTAGAACACTCTAGCTACTGGCGTATGGATACATGCTATATCACACGCTAAAAGCTTGCCTCCTTCTGGATATGGCTAAGAGGTAGAATCGCCGACTGACGGTCGGGTTTCAGTCCTGGTTAAAAAGCAATCGGATGTCTAACTGTACTGATGAGCTGTGATACAGCAAACCAGATGTGTCTGCGTGCGGATGACTATATATATATATATATATATATATATATATATATATATATATCGATTGTCTAATTACTTAGTTTTTGGTTATAATAAAATTAGACCAGTGCACATTTTAAAAACGGTAAACTCAGTTATTGCAAATCGCCTGAAGACACTACTGATGGTAGAAACCTAGGTCGCGTAATAACTCGTTTACAAATGTGTAACTCGTTTATATCGCCGACTGACGCCAATTCGGTCAGGCTTCAATCCCGGCTAAAAGCAATCGGATGTCTAACCGTACTGATGAGCTGTGCTACAGTGTTATGGGGAAACACACCTATTCCTCAAATAATGGGATCTCCCTCTTATATTAAGAGTTAACAGGAAGTTCTTGAGAAGTTCATAGTAGTTCTTTAGACTTCTATTGGAGTTCAATAGAACTACTAGGCAGTTGATATTAGTCGGCAGTTAACCGAATACTAAGGAGTCAACTTTCAGTGGAAGATTACCAAGTTCCTAACATTTTGGATACGTTAAGTCAATTAGCAACCGACATAGCACGATTATAACCTTCAGTGCGAAAACTACTCCACAACAAAACTATAATTTATAATAAATATTCAATTGTCAGTCTTGTTACACGAGTAAATTCTTGTGCAGGGGTATTCAACAGGAATTCGAACCCGGGTCTCCGATTTATCATTCTGAGTCGATATCCATTGCACAACAACACACATTCTGGTTAAAATGCGAAATTACTTATTAAAAAAAAAAAAACTTGTATTAATATTATCTAAATATTGAGGAATGTGCTGGATAATCGGGGATACTTGCTGTCACCTGATCTCCTGCAAAAGTTACTAGTTACGATTGATGTTAAACCTTTTATGAATAATGAAAATCATATTCATTCATGTTCGACATCTACCGACGCAATAAAATGGGAATAATTTTCACGTCCCGTCTTAAATTTCACTTCCTGATGCAAGCGACTCTTCGTAGACATAGCATTCTTCATTTACAAAATATGCCTACTTGTTAGAAAAGATTCTTCTAAAATATGCTTATACCTAAGGAAACAAAGATAGACAGGAAACTGTCAAAAGAAATAAAAAAGTAATCCATTTCGAACGGAGGTGGGTAGTAGAAGATTGTATTACGCCAAATTTCATAAATAAGAGGTTGCTATCTACCTAGAAAATCAAGTTTTTTTAAAACAAATTACATAATGTATATTTTTAATTATATCAGCCATTTCTCCAGACTCAGGCCTTACCCTGCCACGTCACAAAGGGCGTTGTCCTCCTCAGACACTGTTTTCTCTGACAAGGCTAGAGAGCCAAATCTGCTTGACTATTTTACCAAATTTTATTTTTACTGGTAAGATAGATAGATAGATAGATAGATAGATAGATAGATTTACTGGTAAGATAGATAGATAGATAGATAGATAGATAGATAGATAGATAGATAGATAGATAGATAGATAGATTTACTGGTAAGATAGATAGATAGATAGATAGATAGATAGATAGATAGATAGATAGATACTAGCAAGTTCTCTCTTTCTTTCTCTTTTTCTCTGTCACACACACACACACACACACACACGCACACACACGCACACGCACACACACACACACACCAAAGAAATAGTGAGGCAAGTGGGATAATTTGACGTACGCGGCGTCACGTGGACGGAGCAGATTCCCCAGGGGATGCTTTCGCGATCACTACATTCGTAATCTTTTCATATCTAGGATCAACATTATATCTATTTTATGTACTCTCATAGAATGCACCTCTTCTCTTCCCTTCCCTTCCCTTTCCTTGAAACAATAGCATTCAGTAATCCTCTACCTTCAGTTATTCTTGGGCCTTGTATTAGATGGAAAATAGATAAAAAAAAAAAAAAAGGACACCACACACTTACATATAATAAAGAATATGTAAAAACCAGGCGGTTGTTAAATATTTTACTTTTTTTTTATGTTAGCGTTTTACTCCTTTAATGTGAACATTATCAAAATATATATGAAAAATCTAAGGAAAAGTCGTTACCATGACGATTTTGCTGCATACAACCCTGTTAGTCAGTTAAGTGCCATACGTGATACACGCTTGGGTGATCATGTCTCGAAAGAGACATGACTGACTGGGCAGAAGATTATCCCGCAGTAGGTTGCTATCGCTTTCTGCGGTAGACTGGTTGTCGACCAAGGCTATAGAACCCAATCTGTCATGTTATTTTAACCCATAACTGGAAGGAAGAGACGGATTAATACCTTTCCCAAGGGTATTTGCGCGTAAGTGAATGCAATGGATTCGGCTGGAATTCGAACTCGGTTCCACCGATTTCTCGTTCCGAGCCGATATCCAATGCACCACAACGCACAAAAATATTTTATATATAATAATATTTTAAAATACATCTGTGAATAAATTAATGAGATTGTAAGTAGGAAATAAGTTAAAATAAATTGTAAATTTGGTAAATTTTAAATTGGAAAATAAAAATGAGAGAAAAATAATATCGTGAGAAAAATCACACGCATTTAGACAAAGGAAGTCAAAAATATTTATAATTAAGAATATAATTCACGATTATCTATTATTTGAGTGTTAAAGAAAGTATAAAATTTAATTAAAATCAAATTAAGCTTTTAACCTGAATCTATTTAGATATCGTTTCCGTTAACAAAGATCTTAGCTGAAAAAGGTATCATATTATCTAATTTGATCGAATTGAATTTAAATATCATTGTTGATTCCATAACTCTTCTGATGAAATAATGAACTGTATTTTATAATATTAATTACTGACTACTTACAATCCCTTACTTAATGACTCACATGGGAAATACTAAGTATCAAATTTGGGTACAAAAAATAGTGAGGCTAAAAATTACAGATATTTACACTAGAACCAGAAAAAGACAATTACTGAATGGATAAGTAGTGGTAAAGAGGTCAACGAGCAGAGCTAAGAAATTTTAAAGTTAACCCCATATATAGAGTAGCGGCCATAATATAAAGAACAGAAACAACAAAGATATAAATATGTGTATTACTTAAAAAGTAATGCATGATTAGCAATGAAATTTTTACCAAATAAAGATTAGGCTGTAATGCATAAATATTATACAAAGTTACAAAATTTACATAATAGTTTGTTTTTTCATAAAGATTAAATGAACAAAGGAAATAAGCTACTGGACAGAAGTTAAGGTACGATCTTGTTAATATTTGATTGTGAACAAAATAGCAACAAAATTCAATATTTGGTAAACATCCCCTTATTTTCAATGACTTCTCTGCATTGTCGATCACATGATCTAATTAATTTCTTGCAAAAATCAGCAGTAATTACCTCCCATTTGTCTTTCAATAACTCCCATAGGTGATCCTGGTTTTTCGGGTTTCTTTTCTGGGCCCTTTCTCTAATTATCTTCCAAACATTTTCTATTGGATTCAGGTGGGGCTCTGGGCTGGCCACTTCATTAGGGCGATTCCTTCTTCAAATAAAGCCATAACCTTCTGAGCCTTGTGGCAAGGTGCATTGTCCTACATGAAAATAGGAGAGTCATAAAAGATTAAAGTGTAATCTTGGTACCACATGCTGCTGAAGAAGCCTTTTGTAAATCTCAGAATTGATATTGCAATGTACGCGGATGATAGGGTCAAGTCCTGCAGATGAAATCATTCCCCACACCATCACACTGCTGCCACCAAATTTAACGGTTTTCTTGGCACATTGAGAAGACAGTCTTTCACCTGTTTTCCGGCGTACGTAAGTTTTGCCCTCCGAACCAAATATAATAAACTTGAACTCATCACTGAAATGAACTGTATCCCATTGTGCGTCAATCCAAACAACATGTACTCCAGGCATGATGGAACGACGATTATTAATTCGACAACGGGGTTCCAAAACTTATCTTCTCTCTTATAAAATCGCATGCCTTTTTTCCCCGCTGATAAAATGACAATATTCTCACTTCATATAATGACAACCGTAACACGCATATATAAGTAAATGTAGATAGCATATCATTTATTTGCTTATTAGATGACGTGGCGTAGAGTAGACGGTCCGTTCGAAGGTGTCAGCACACACGCATTGAGAGGCCAAAAGATTGTTTCTCTGTGTCTTTCTCGGTCTGGGTTCCAATCACAAATCTCGACCGACTGCTTATTACCACTAATTTATGTTTCTTATATAAACGATTACGTCATATCCTGATACATTGTTTACATAATTTCAAGGCCCTTACTATCTGACCTTGGCTACGCTGGTTTCAAAGCAATCAAATATTTTTGTCATTGTAATACCAGTTTGCATATTTTTGGCTATTTCATAAAAATACACGTTTTCACGGAATTATTCACCAACTCAGAAAATCTATGACGCTTTCTGCGAACTCCACACACCCAGTGGTTGAACTGGGACTAACTAAAGAAGAGACTATGCACGTGTTTACTGTTCTCTTTGTATTTTCTTAACGTCTACGCGTTTCTGATTTGATATTGGCTGGAGCGTTCGTCATTGGTTGATCTTCGCATGACGTCAGTTAGCCACATGAGCTATGTTCGGGTTATATTCAGGTTACCGGAAATATAGAAAAATCGAAAGAGGGAAGGCTGTATGTGTTGAGAGAAAAAGAGAGAGAGAGAGAGTTTCTCTGTCACTTTATTAGTAAAGAGGAAAGGGTATATTTCAATAAACTTTACCTGTCTTCCAACCACAGATCCCTTTAGCTCTGAGTAAATAGCAGAACAGACTGATCCTATAGCCTTGAGTGGCAACCAATCTAGGAAAACTACAATTCTGAATTCATAACCGGAGGAGAGTCAGTTTTGGATACGGATAGAGGGCGAACCACACTATATTTCGTGGTCTGCTGCTGTCGGTCAAGAACTTGGAGAAGTAGGCGTCGCAATTCTATTTAAAAGCCAAACTGAAAGGATCACCAGGAAGAAAATTCAAGTCATATCGACTGAAGGTGGTAGATTGTTTCTTCTGCCTTCTTGTTCCCTTCTCCCAATAGTTTAAGCGGTCGAGGGGATAAAGGGTTTTATCATATATTTATGATGATGACGAAGAATATGTGATAAAAGCCCTCAGCGAGAGAATGTCTCTCTGTTGTGAAGTGAGCTACTAAATTACTTTTGAAAAAGGCACGGGACTTTCAAATTTAGGCGATTCTTCGAAAAATAGAGATTTTTTTTTTTAATCATTTCACCCCGATCAAGGCGGAAACGCCACTGATGTGCAGGGGGTTACATAAATGTAAAAAGATTAATTAGAAAAGAGTGAGGAGTACATACTAGTTAGAAAGGAACAATAGAAAGCAGGTGCGATGACAGATACATAGGTGGAGAGAAAGGGAAGGTTATACAGGGGTGGGGAGAGAGCTAGAGTCCAGTGGTTAGTAGATGAGTATTGACTTTGCATTTAAATTTCTGGAGGTTGTAGTCGTCAGGAAAGCAAGAATACGGGAGCGAGTTCCACAGGCGGGAAGTGCGAGAGAAGAAGCTGCAGGAGTAGAATTGTCGTCTGCATTTGGCTAACCTGACTGTGAATTGGTGGGACCCAGTTGCCAGTCTGGTTGCAGGAGTAAACACCTGTTGAGGAGGCATCAGTGACTTATACTCGTCCGAGCAGAAGCCATGAAAGTATTTATAGAACAGACAAAGGGAGGCCACATTTCGACGATGGGGAAGTGGCTGCAGTCAAGTCGCCAGATCAGTACCTATCACATTACAGACTCTCCTTTGGAGCTTGTCAAGAACACTGAGGAGAACGGCAGGGGCACCTGACCATAAATGGCAGCAGTACTCCATGCACGGACTGGAAACAATCTTTTGTCTTATAATGTAAATGGAGTCGGAATTTAACCAGAAAACACTAACCATAAGTATATAGTACCCAGCGCAAATGACGCCATTTTAATTACACTTTAATCAAATTTTCAGTACCCGATTTTCTTATCTAAATAATATGTTTTCAGTTTCTATTAATGTTAATTCAAAGTACAAATTTTGAAGTGCCTACAATTAAAATAATGCAAATAAAGATTTATATTTAATATTTTTTGATATTTTCAAAATCGGGTATGACATACCCATGGTTAGTAGTGGTGTAACTTTAATTGATGGTTAGTGTTCCAGGGTTAAACAGAATCATCATTATTGTTTCATTTTTTTATCCACCACGAAATTGCTGTGTCATTTCAATAATATTAGATTTTGTTTATTAAATCCATCCGTCATCTCACGAATCATATGAACTCTTATAATGTGTGTGTGTGTGTGTGTGTGTGTGTGTGTGTGTGTGTGTGTGTGTGTATTGCGCGTGCGTGTTTGTATAAATTTCAGATAGCGTATACCTGTAAAAAGACAATATGAATAATAAGAACAAAAGTAAACCTATCTTAGCCAACGCGTTTCGTCCTCCATGGGACTTTATCACGGCAAATGCAAGGATTTTCATTTTGTAACAAATATTTATATAAATCAGGTAAGTGCCATACGTGATACACGCTTAGGCGATTATGTCTCAAAGGTGACATGGCTGACTGGGCAGAAGATGATCCTGAGTAGAATGCCATTGCTTTTTTCGGTAGACTGGTTGCCGACCAAGGCTATAGAACCCAATCTGCCATGTTATTTTGACTGATAGCGAGAAGGGGAAAAGATGTATTATATTATTAAGTAATAATTAGTGGGGGATCAGTTCATTACTTCACAACAATATAAAACTGATCCTCCACTTTATGCCCAGTAAAAGTCTTAATCATGTTTCCAACTATTATATTCAGTCAGTTAGTTAAGTGCCATACGTGATACACGCTTGGACGATCATGTGTCTTTCGAGAAGATTATCCCGCAGTAGGTTGCCATTGATTTCTGTGGTAGACTGGTTGCCAGCCAAGGCTATAGAACCCAATTTGTTATTATTTAACCCATAAGTGGAGGAAAGAGACGGATTAATACCTTTCCCAAGGGTATTTGTGCGTAAGTGAATGCAAGGAATTCAACTGGAATTCGAACTCGGCTCACCGACTTCTCATTCCAGGTCGCTATCCACTGTACCCCGACGCACATCAAGAACAAAAATGTTATTGTTTTTTTTAAATATTTTAGTTAGGAACGCTCATTAATATTCATTAAGTCAGCTGAAACGTCAGGCAAGCTATGGAAGATGCTTAGTGATACAATTCAATGTGTAATAAACAAAAATGTGTAAGTGAAACTTGGAAATTTTTTTTTTTTTAAGAAATTTTGTGTAAATTAGTATTTAAATTAATTTAGTTTGGAATTAATTTATGTATAATCTATTTTTAATAATCAACCTTTTCCTTGTAGTTCCTTTAACATTTTTGGTGATAGCTTGTGTAGTCATTTTTTTTTTTAGGAATGGCGATATTGGAACCTGAGGAACAGATTTCTCTGCATGAAAAGTGTGGCGTTCTTTAGATCAAATTTTTTGTCGAATTAATTTTTATGTATGACTAGCACATTTTTTTTTTTTTTTTTATAAGCGTTTCACCCCGAGCAAGACATGTCACTGCCACTACTGCGCAGGGGGCTACATAGAGTGGAGAAGGATGATTAAATATAGGAAATGTCAGAGGGTGGGTGATAAATTGTTGTGTATAATATTCCCTTTCTGTTCATAGATATGTTTTCTAAATTTTTGCTAATTTCCCAATGCAATGTGAGGGGCAGTTCTGGCAATTTTTTTTGTGTTTATATATCTATATATATATTTTGTTTAGAATTATTATTATGTGTATTTTGGGTTTTGATCATATCCATAATAATGATGGACGTGGTTGTAATTATAAAAGAGTGAAGATTGAAGTCAACACTCAGGGGCGACAGACTGTTTCATGCTAAGCGCAATCATTTAGCCTGGTAATTGCATGAAACAGTCTGTCGCCCCTGAGTGTTGACTTCAATCTTCACTCTTTTCTATTTACATACGCTCTATCTCTGATATCGAGCACGTTATCTTATAAATATAGCACAACGTAAAACTATATTTCTTTATATATATATATATATATATATATATATATATATATATATATATATATATATATACCCAGATAAAGAGGACCCAAAGTTTTACGATTTTGATTTCTCTGGCATTTACTTATTTTTTTAAGTGCTCAATACAATAAATATTGTAGAGCATAATACAATTATATAATTAAATTTGTTATGCAATTAAAAATACATTGCGACACGGAAATTTCTATGTTTCGAAATTTCTGTCTCGTCATCAGGCAATGTTAGATTTAGTTGTGAAAATTACTTTCATTTAAATATAAGAAACAATACGTTTATTATTTACGGGTGTAGGAAGACATAACATTTATGTGTGCATTCTGTTTAACTAATCAGAAGAGAGAGATTCACTTAAAAATTTGACAAGTAGTTTTTATTTTGTGGAATACATGCTTTCTTCCTTCATTCTTAAATTTTTCATAATAAAAATTTTTCATAATAAAAGTATTGTATTTCTTTTGGTGGTACTTTACAGAAATATTTTATCTGATGATTTAATTTCTTTCACCACTTTTCCAATAATTTCTTCTTTTGTGAAATGTGGTATTATTTATTATATCCAATAAATCGTTCTCAAAGGCGCACAACTTTTCAATATAAGGGGCAGTTTTTTTGCTTTTAAACTCATATACTTCTTGTTCCTTAGGTACATTTTCTTTGTGCAAAAAAATATGAACCTGCCATCTTATTCGTAGAATTAAATCCTCTGTTTTGTATAATCATTTTATGAAGTATTCCCTTTTGTTGTGATTAGATATATTCTTCAGAGAGATTCCGAAATCAATTTTATCCATATATATATATATATATATATATATATATATATATATGCTAGCAGTATAGCCCGGCGTTGCTCGGGTGTAATGAAAGCATTAAAACTAATCAATGGTCCTGGAGCTCAGACACTTTGGACGTTAGCACAAAAGACTAAAAAGCAATAGTTGTTTCCAGTTAAAGCGAAACTGTAGACTGAAAGAAAAATTAATGGATATAAGTCAAATTTTGATTTCCTGGTATCGATATCAAATAATTTTTTTCATTGTAAACTGAATTTTGAAGATTAAATAAGTTCTCCGAGTAAATGGTATCATGGCTGAGACTAAGAACTACAATTATATCTACTTAGAGCCAAACCCGAAGCAAAAACTAAAATAAAAGGGATGAAAAAATACAGACACACAGGCAGATAAACAGACACACACACAAACATCCTGCCTTTTATATATATATATATTATTGATTTTCTGCACTATTGTAAGAACTGCAACCTTGAAACTTCTGAATATCGTTTCTTATGTCTTTGTCTATGAGTGTATCAAATTTGATTAAAATCGGACCATTCCTTCTATAACCCGATTTTTTCGATTATCGATTTTCAATATTTATCTGGGGTACCTCGACACAAAACCTAGGTAAGAACACTCGCAGACGCTTATCGTGCAACTGCGTAAATTTTCAAGAAAACCGGTTCAGCTGTTTCGGAGTAACGGACACACACACACACACACTCACACACACACACACACACACACACACACACACACACACACATATATATATATATATATATATATATATATATATATATATATATATATCAAAGTTATCGGTTAGAGTCAATTTAGAGCCGTAAACAAGAGTAATAAAAAGTCCTTAATACACATTTAAATAAAAGATAATGGTTTAACATGCAAAGCTTTTAAATATTAAAATTGGGAAGATCAGCCAATCACGATTCGTTTCAACCTTTCCGTATCGTAAGGCATGAAAGACCAACGAAAAGTTGAAATCATGGAGTTTGTCAAAATTACCAAAATTGTATTATACAAAATGTAGTTTTCTAATGGGTATACGCCTTAAAAATATATTTTGGTTCATACAAACCCGGATAAACTTGTGCAATGCTATTTTGCTTGCCTTGACTAATACTCCACCTTATTTTAAACTTCCTGTTATGAGTTTTAAAATGAGTTTTAAAATGTGTTAAAAATAAAACGTTATAAGTTAATTTATAACACATGACGATAGCGAAAGATGGTAACTGGGGTAGCGTATTCAATTAATATTAATATTAATATTAATATTTAAAAGTCTGCATATTAATTATTTATCTTTTATTTTTCCTTAATATGCATTGTGCACTTTTTAACACAACTGTTCACTAGTCTAATCTGACTCTAACCAATATATATATATATATATATATATATATATATTAATGCAGGTTTCATTGAATAGTATAGACAAGTTTTGTCTATTAATTTTGTGTAGGATCCGTTCATACCGTCTGATATACTTGATGGTGATGTCGTTGAAAGACAACAAAAAATCACAGTATTTGTTGAATTTTTTATCGGGTCTAAGCTTTCGGCTCACATAAGCCATTATCAAAGAGTAAATATTAACACACAGTAAACATAGAACATTTAAGCTATTAATAATAAAGATAATTGAATTGAATATATAAGTCCATCCCTACCGTGGCGGATGGCCGAAGACAGTGACAAAATAGTGGTGTTATGGTCCCTGCTATTATCTTTATTATATCTTTCAAAAAGATACACTTAAAAAATTCTAGGATATTTGGTAATTAAATTACATTTTTAAAATATTTTAATAGTGAAAAATGAAAAAGAAAGTAAAAATTAATGTTTCTATTTCATTTATGATGTTAAACTGTTTATAAAAAAAACATTTTTTTGCAAAACTCTTTTTTGGTTGATGTTTACTTAATAATTAATTTTTTAAGGATTAAAAAACGCTAAACCAACCATAAAAGAATTATTCTTAAGTTAAAATTCTAATTTTTATTTCCAATTTTTTCTATCGATTATCGATAATTAACTTTCAAATTATCAAAAATAGGAAAAATGTTTGGAAAATATTTTTTGAGGCTGTTCATTTTGTGCTAAATATTTTAAAAATTAGGTTTTAAAATTCAAGTGTGGTGTGATTTAGGCCTTTATGTTTCAAATAAATTCAAAACTTATTCAGAAATAATAGGTTTAAACAAAGTTTTAAATCATCATTTTCAAGTTTAAATTTTCGGTAATAGTGACTTGACTTTTGTAACAAATAATTTCACGGAGTTTTCAAATAAAAAACCCTAAAAATAAAACAAATTCTTTTAAAATTGACTAAAAAATAAATTTTGTAGTTTTTGTTAATACAAGAAAAAGAATAAAAAAGATTTAATTCAGGAATAATTTTTCATGTTTAAAAATGATTCATAAAGTTGCAAGTACAGAAAAGTTAAGTAAGTTTTTACTTTCGTTTCTTAAATAAAATATCAATAAAATATTAATTCAAATATTTTTAGAAAATATAATGTTTAACAACTTTTTTCGGCTTCAGTATAAGTTTTAAAACATTTCGATAAAAAAAAACTTACGAACGAATAGCCATATTTAAATTTTATTTTTTTAATTCAGATATTTTTTAAGATAATTTTTATTTCAATTTTATTCAAAGAAATAAAAATAATATCTTATTTTATTTTATTAATTTAAAAGATATAAACAAAGTGCTTTCTTTCTTGTGCTACGGCAAAAGTAATTTTTTCGCAAATTTTGATTTTAGCACCTGTTGAAATAAATGGTGATAAAATTTTAACTACTCACTTTGCTAAATGGACTTGGGGTAAAATTCTCCCTTTTAATGACGTTTCCATTTATCAAATAAATGTTTATTTTTTTGGAAACGAAAAACAATGAACTTTCAGTCCATTTTTATAATTCCCTTTGCAATTTGGTACCACACAAGGGGAAGGCATGTTTGGTTCTGAAAATAAGTCAACGCTAACGGACGCCGTGTAGTAAATAAAACAGAGCTCTACTAAGTGTGACGTCAGCAAGTCAACTTTAATCATAGAACAGGCCTTGGTTAATATAGAGGAGGCCCTGGCTCAATCAGAGTGTGAGAGCGTAAATACTATAGTCATTCGCAGACATATCTGTTTCGCTGTATTACAGCTATTCAGTACGGCTTAGACGACGGTCGCTTCCTAACCCAGGATTGAAACCCGACCGAATTGGCGTCAGTCGGCGATTATACCTAGGCCACGAGCGTCCAGTAGAAGAAGGCAGGCTTTTTAGCGTGTATAAACACGCCCAATAGCTAGAGTGCTCCAATTCATTATCGAATGAGCGGTGCGTAAATGCAGGAATATATATATATATATATATATATATATATATATATATAGTGGAACCTCTACTGCCATCAAAACCTGGTCGCAGGTGGTCGCTCACTAAAGGCTCATAGTAATGACCTATTTACGCTAGGAACGTATATTCCACTCATCAGAATGTACCTATTAGAATTTTACCATGTAATCTGGTAATAAATAAATGCGAACATAGGAAAATGGCCTAACTTTAAAGAAATTTATTCAGCATAATTCATTTTAAAATTGTAAAAAACGTATTTACAACGGTCAACAAGAGACCAAAATAGCTATTCACAAAAATATTTAAGTAGACTTAAAAAAAAAGTCAGTTATTGCCTTCCTTTTTGTGCCATACTAACCCTAGCCATTTCTTATAAAATATGGAGGTTGGAAAAATTCGCAACATATACGGTTTCAGTTTTTTTCTTAGAAGTGAATGATAGCAAAAAAAGAATCTGCGATAATACTTGGAAAAAAAAACCTGCAAACAACTGACAGCGATCGTGGTTGGAGGTAGAGAGACAGAGAGATAGAGATAGATATACCCAGATAGAAATAGAGTAGATAGATACACAAAAAAATAAAGGAACGAAAGAGATAGACATTTGAGAAAGGAACATAATTGTGATTTTCCCAAACCCTGAATTTATCCAAGTCAGTACAGAGACTGCGATAAATCCCTTGAACATGTCAAATGCAATACGTATTGTACAAAACAGCCGATGTACATTATATATATATATATATATATATATATAATGGCGACATAAATCTTCCATTAGTGAAAACACACTCTGTATTATTGTTTACGAACTCTTCACAATGTATATAAATAAAAATGTATTATTCTCTCTTGCCCTTGGTTTCACCATTGAATCATCATATTAGATCGTTTAACACTTGATTGAGAACGTTCATGAACGTTGAAGGCTTAGTTATGAATGTTTATGAACGTTGAAGATTTACTTATGAATGTTTATGAACGTTGAATGAACGTTAAAAGATCACTGGTGAATGTTTATGAACGTTGACGGCTTGCTTATGAATGTTTTGTATTGATAAAACAATTCGTTTGAAGTGCTAGTCATAATTTAAATATTGCTTTTACACAATATAAAAGTGTCTTATCTGGTTGAAGGTGACATGACTATAGCACCCAGCAAAGTTTGAACTCAGTCGACCATTATTTGTAAGGGTTGACCAAGTGTAATTCTTTAAACATTAGATAGGTAAAAACTCTAACTTAATTTTAGCAAGACCTGCAAAAAAATCTTACTAAATCTGGCATATGACTAGCGTGTCTTCGAGACTTTAACGATCACACTATTCTATATGCCTGCTACGAACGGATCTTAGATTAGTTGTAGCTCAAAGCTTCAAGTATGAGAATCCCGGGAAGGAATGAGTTTGGTTTTAAATCGAAACTATCTTATTTATTATCATCCTATGGCCAAACGGCTGCTAAGCATTTTCTTTAAGCGTTCGGGTGTAGTTTAGTCTTTCACGTTTATTCCTTCCTACAGACAAGAAGAGCTCTTCAACAATCGGAACTCCTTCATTTTGCAGGAAAGCTTTTCAAGTGTCCTATTTATGGATATCACACACACACACACACACACACACACACACACACACACACACACACACACACACATATATATATATATATATATATATATATATATCAAAATTTGGGTCTATTTCTCTCTGAGACTTTATCATCGGCTTTCTCCTCTTGGCTCTTTCTTTCTCTTCTGTCTTCCTTTTTGCTTTTTATTTGCACTTTTTTATTTTTTTTTATTTTTTTTTTTATTTTCCGTATCACGCACTTGACTTCTTATGTATCTCTCTTTACTCTTTGTTTTCCCCCTTTTTTGATTTCCTTTTTTGTTTTTCTATCTTTTCTATCTTCTTTCTTCTTCTTCTATGTGCCCTGTCCCTTCAGGATGTAGGCGATCATGGCTTTCCACGTCTCCCTATTCTTGTGGATCTTAGCACGCCTTTTCTTGTTACACTATGCAACCCTATATATATATGTGTGTGTGTGTGCCAGATTAAATAAATTGCAAACTTTATGTTTGCTTATTTTTATCCGTATGTATGAACGGATTTTATTAAAATTAAGCGGACACAATATTTTCAAATTATTTAACTGCCATGTCTAAAAGAAAATTTGCTGCCTAAATACACAAATGTATATATATATATATATATATATATATATATATATATATATAATATATATATTTCTCAAAGTCACTATTAATGTTTGCATGATTCAAAAACCTTACATTTTTTAAAGACTAATTGAATTTCATTTTTGTTTATATTATTGTGTTAATATATATGACTGTATTAATGTATCGATTACTAAGCCGGTAACGTTTTTAAACTTAAAAAGCAACAATGATTTTCGTAGAACATTAACAAGTTTACAGCCATTCGTTTGTAATAAACGAATGGCTTATCAAAGAATTTAGATTCAATAAACATGCTAAACAGCAAATGTCGATGTTTAAATCTTTAAATGATTAACACTTTAAAATGGACTATTTGTCACTAATTGTCAAAATGATGGATGGACACCCGAAATTTATTACCGACTTCTTGACGATTAACATTCAATGGATTCTAACAAAATCAGTGATCAGTGAGCTTTTCTCTCTCACACTTCTGCTCCCGTCTTTCTCTTTTTAATATATTAATGTATATTTGTGCAACAATCTTTCTTTTATACATGTTTCGTTAAAAAACGACCGACAAGGAAGGTCTTATTAATTTTGTATCTACTTTTACCAGTATTCTTACATGTCTCTTTTAGCCGGAGATAAGAACAATAAAAATGTTCCATAATTTTCGACTTTCCAAGCGCTTTCAGCCATTTCACTGGCCATTTTCAAGAGTTATTTTTTCAATGCTGTCCTCATATTTTGACTGTAAGGTAATTTTTGTGTTTTTGAAAAGTAGCGTTCTTTCAAGCGAGTAAGTAACACGCGCGGTTGGGCATCACGTGATCGTCTGTCTATAATTTTTCTTTAAACTTTCGAAACTATATTTCAATTGTTAAATAATATATATATGTGTGTGTGTGTGTGTGTGTGTGTGTGTGTGTGTGTGTGTGTGTGTGTGTGTGCTCCTTTATCTCCTTTATATACAAAGATAGGTAGATAGATAAATGAATAAATCGATCATGGACAAGGAATCAGCACTGAATGAGGAACGTCGGTTTCACGTTTTAAGTTATTTCCAGACCATGAGATTTCTATATACAACTTCGGTGGTCGAATGGAAACCGGTCCAATCTTCTTTCACTTCATTTTTTTTTTTTTCTTTTCTCCTTTTTTTTTTTTTTTTGTTCTCAATTGGAGTAGATAGACTTATCTATCGCCCGGTTCACACACCACCCACGTCTTTTGAACAGGTGAAGAGGCTCATCCCTTGTTTCCGGTTTAGGATGTGGTTCCCGGCTTTCTCTTTTCCAATCATTCTACTCTTAAGTAGCCCCATGCGCATCAGTGGCGTCACCGTCTTGCTTGGGGTGATATGATAAAAAAAAAAAAATTTCTATAATGAGTTCAACCTGACACTGAGCCGTCTTCCTCCAGACATATAGCAAAATTTAAACAACACACACGCACACACGCACACACATACACAAACACACACACACACACACACACGCATATATATATATATATATATATATATATACACGCAGACACATATATATGTAAATATATATCAGCTGATGAGGTGCTGAATATAACACAGAAACACGACAGCTCTTGAGTAGCGAAAAATAATTTTTTATTATGAACTCCACTAAAAAGAATATTAGTCCAAATATGTGTGCGTGCGTGTGTGTGTGTGTGTGTGTGTGTGTACCTTTAGGCAGAAAATTTGCTTTTAGGCATGTTAGATTAGACAAGAAGAAAATTTACAGTAATTTTTAATAACACAGTTTTGCAGTTATTTTTGTTACCACAACTTACACCCCTAAAGATTATCTCGGAACGAGATTGAAAGTACTTGGGAACATCAAGAAATGGATAATGAAATCAAGCGTCAAAGTTACAGCGCATTTCTTACATCTTTCAATTATAATACGCGAAAAATTATCCGTAAGTACGAACGGATTTTATTAAAAATGCGATTTACTTTATATATATATATATATATATATATATATATATATATATATATATATAGTCAGATTAAATAAATTGCAAACTTTATGTCTGCTTATTTTTAATAAAACTCACGGAAACTTTTGCGCATATTACAATTGAAAGATGTCATAAATGAGCTGTAACGTTGACCGATACTATTATCATTTATTTTTCAAGGTACCCAAGTATTTTCAACCTCTTTCGAGGTCATCTTCAGGGGTGTGAGTTATGGTAATAAAAAATAACCGCAAAACTGTGTTGCTAAAAATTACTGTACATCGTTTTTCTCCTTCAAATACAACGGTTGACAAATTGCTAGCGTTCATTAGAACGTGAAAATTATCCAAAATGGAATTTTTTTAATATGTCGTGTTAAAGCATGAAAAAACAGTTTTTCTTACAAATATTTTAGAACATTACTACAGTATTCATAGCTGATTCTATTAATTGACGGCTTAAGTGTTTTAATAAATATTACCTCGAGAATCTGTAGTTTCTCGCTAGCAATTTGTCAACCGTTATATTTGAAGCATAAAAAATGTACAGTACTTGGTACCTTGAAAAACGAATGATAATAACATCTGTCAACGTTAAAGCTCATTTCTGACATCTTTCAGTTGTAATACGCAAATGATTATAAGTGAGTATAAACGGATTTTATTAAAAAATAAGCAGACATAATGTTTGCAATTTATTTAATCTGGCATGTTTAAAAGAAAATTTGCTGCCTAAATGCACAAATATATATATATATATATATATATATATATATATATAAGGTCCAAATAACATAGTGATGATCATCCACGTATACTGTCTTAATATGTATAGGAAAGAATATTAATAAAAAGTTTTGAATTTAAAAATGTACTTTTTTTTAACAGTATTTGTTTATTTTTATTAAATTTAAAAATCACTTGTTTCTGATGAAGGACCGAGGACGGTCTGAAATATAAAATATAATAAAAATAAACAAATACTATTAAAAAAAAGTACATTTTTAAATTCAAAACTTTTTATTAATATTCTTTCCTACTTTCCTATATATATATATATATATATATATATATATATATATATATATATATATATTGTCCTACGTCGATGGCACAACCCGGAGTTTCACGTGTTATGTAATCATCAGGTGCATATAACAAATTGACACTTTAAAAGATTTGAATTCAAGCTCACTCGATGTTCATTGGAGTTCAATCTCATAAAGTTAGGTCATCCCCATGTAATAATAAGAGTAAAATTTAAATAGGCCAAGACTATTGGGAGATAAAAAGAAAGTAATTTTAATTCTAAAAAGAAAATTATAAAAGTTACATTTTAAAATTGAAAAATATTAAAATGCAGGGAGATGAAATAAAAGGGGCGTAATTCATAATTATTAATAGTAATATTTGGGGGAAAGAAAGAAAGAAAGAAAGAAAGAAAGAAAGAAAGAAAGAAAGGGGAAAAGTACGGGATTGAGAAAAAAGAGGTGAACCTATGAAGGAATCTGTATCAATCTGGGTCTAAGAATTTAAATATGTATTTTTTCTATGACAGCATGTGGTTATTAATTCACTTTTTTGGTTAAGTAGATTAGTTTTTTTATATGAGTGAAGATGACAAGTTTTTCTAAAAGGTTAATTCTCATAACAGACCTCAAGTGGAATGACTATATCGAATCCATAGCTAAATCCGCTACTAAGAAGATTGGTTCTCTGTGTAAGGCTAGGAAGTTTTTCACGTCTGAGTCCATCCTGCACATATATAAATCTACCATCCGCCCGTGCATTGAATACTGCTGCCATATCTGGTCGGGTGCTTCTGCTATCCACCTAGAGGTCCTTGACAAAATCCAACGGAGAATCTGTAATGTGATCGATCCCAACCTGGCTGCTCAGATACAGTCACTTTCTCACCGGCGCAATGTGGCTTCCCTGTGACTCTTCTACAAATACTTTCACGGTTTCTCCTCCGATGAACTTAGATCACTGGTGCCCCCTATATATGAATTTACTCGAGCCACGAGATTAGCAACTAGGTCCCACCCTTTTACTGTGAAACCAATAAAGTGTAAACGCCAATTCTATTCCATCAGCTTCATTCTCGCACTTCCCGCCTGTGGAATTCCCTTCCGTGTACTTACTTTCCCGACGGCTACAATCTCCAAGAATTTAAATATAAAGTCATTAGTCATCTTCTATCTCACTAACTTGCATCCTCTCTCTTATGCTCTTTTCTCCGTCCACTCCACTCTCATCAATATTCTCATCCTTCTCTTACCCACTTCCTGACACCCTCTATAACCTGTCACTCTTTCTCATAACCTTCCTCTTATGTAACCCCCAGCAAAACAGTGGCAGTAAAATGTCTTGCTTGGGGGGATATGATTATAATTAAAAAATTCTATACTATTTTAATGTGGATATAAAGTGGGGAATCAATTCTACATTACAATAAATATATAAATTGATCCCTCACTCTATGGCCACAGTCATCGTTCTCTTATCCACTTCCTGACACTACCTATAACCTATCACTCTTTCTCATAACGTTCCTTCTATGTAACCCCCTGCACAACAGTGGCAGTAAAATGACTTGTTGGGGGCGATACGATTATTTTTTTAAAAAGGCATAAGTTACATCTGTCTCTTTTTCCTCACTCCTTCGTTCGACAAATGCTGCCCGCCTGTATTATATCGGCAACAGGTTTTGAGCGTGTAAAAGCTTCGTCTTATAAACTGTATCCGTATGCATTAGACCAGAAAAGAATTTTAAAGTTGGGGTGTTCGGTTTTAATATTCTTTGGAAAAATTATACATCATCTGGGAAAATTATGAGCAATTAAAAGTTTTGGAATATTTTTAGGACCACTCGTATCTGCTGGATTTTGTTGAAATTGAGAAGTTGTAACGGCGACCAAAACGATAGTTATCTTGAAGTGGAATGAACTTAACCGATTCCTTATATGACCAGACCAAATGTTATTAACTATTTCATTTCATGTCTCGTTCTCTTTACCATTTCGCTACTCTTTTCACCATTAATTTTGCTCTTTCTTCTTCATCGTCGCCTCTTCCTTCTTTTTTTTTTTTTTGTTATTTTGCTTTTTCTTTTATCATCGCTTTCCTTCTCTGTTTCTTTTTTAACATCGTTTTTGTTTCCGTCGTATCTTTTTTTATTCTATTTTTTCTTTCTTTTTCTGCATTGAATCAAATTCGTCTTTTTCTTTTCTTTTTTTTCTCTTTCTTCTTCTCGTTTTCAACTCCCCCTTTTTCTCTCTCTTCTTATCTTTTGTTTTCTTTTTCTTTTTCATTTTTCTCAACGCCCCCTTCTTCTTTTTTCTCAACTCCTTCTTTTTCGTTAATTTCTTATTCTTTTTCCTAACCTCTTGCTACTTCTCTTTCTTCGAACCTTCCTTCTTCATTTTTCTTATCTCCGTTTTTTTTTTCTAAACTCCTTCTTCTTTTCTAAACTCCTTCTTTTCCTTTTTTCTCAACTTTTTCTTCCTTTTTCTCAATTTTTTCTTCTTCTCTTTTTTCAACTTTTTCCTCTTTTTCTCAACTATTTTTTCTTCTTTTTCCTCAACTCATTCTTCTTCAGTTTCTCAAATCTTTTTTCTTCTTTTTCTTTTTTCTTAGCTCCTTCTTTTTCTTTTTGTCCAACTTCTTTTTCTCAACTATTCCTTTTGCTTTTTCTTCAAATCTTTCTTCTTCATTTTTTTTCGTCAACTTTTTCTTGTTCTTTTTGCTCAACTCTTTCTTCTTCTTCTTCTTCTTCTTCTTCTTCTTCTTCTTCTTCTTCTTCTTCTTCTCTTTCTCCAACTCGTTCTTCCTTTTTCTCAACTCCTTAAATTATTTTTTCTATTTTTCTTAGCTTATTCCTACACATTATTCCATGAATAGAGTACCCAATAGGGATCGACTTACAACGAGGTACGATCAAACTACAACCCTAGGTAGAACGAGTCTTCTTCTTCTATGTGCCCTGTTCCTTCAGGACGTAGGTGATCATGGCCTTCCACATTTTCCTATCCCTGGTGGCTCTGAGCACGCCTTCTCCTGTTACACCATGCAACCATCTTTCCGTCATTCACCTGATCAGGTCCATCAAATATGTTATCCGCTGTTTTCCCCTGTCTCTTCTTCCCTCTATCTGACCTGTTAGTATCATGTTCTCCAAGCCCTCTTTCCTCATTTTATGTTTCAGGAACTTCAGCTGTCTCTTCCTGATGCTCAGTATTAATTTCCTTTTTGTTTCCATCATTTCTAAGATCTCATCATTGCTCACATGCTCGATCCATGAGATTCGCAGCATCCTTCTGTAGAACCACATTTCAGTTGCTTCAAGTTTTTCCTTCATCTTTGATGGTATTGGCCAGCATTTACTGCCATATTGAAGAACTGAAATCACATAGCAATCCAGTACTCTCTTCTTTGTTTCTAGTGAAATTGTCCTGTTTCTTAATACTTTACTCAACTTCTGGAATGCATCTTTGTGCTTTTAGATCTCAGGAATATAAATGTATAGAAACTGCTATGATCACAAAGTGAGGGGTCAGTATATATATTGATTGTAATATGGAACTGATCCCCTACTTTATATCCAGTATGCTTCTGTAGAACCACATTTCGGTTGCTTCAATTTTTTCCTTCATCTTTGATGATATTGTCCAGCATTTACTGCCATATTGAAGAACGGGCAGCACATAGCAATCCAATACTCTCTTCCTTGTTTCTAGCAAAATTGTCCTGTTTCTTAATACCTCACTCAACTTCTGGAATGCTTCCTTCGCCATGCCAATTCGCCTTCGGATCTCTGTGTCGCACTTTCCGTCTTCTGTTATAACACTTCCCAGGTATTTAAATTTTTGTACCTGCTTGATTCTAGTATCCCCGACCTGTATTTGGCATTTTGGGCTGCCTTTGGAGTTATGCACAAACAGCAAATAAGTAAACTCATTTGCTTGACTATGAGACAAGCTTGCTAAAAACCAACCCTTCTTTGTTGGTGATTATGGCTCTCCAAATTTTCCGATGAAACATTGTTTTCCGATTCATTATTAAAACTCGCTTAAATAGTTGATGCATTGCTTTCCTCTGCCTCCCTTGCCTTCAATTTATCCTGTGAGTGTTGAATTTTCCCATCCCTCTTTCCTCATTATGTGTCCCAGAAATTTTGACAATCTCTTCCTGATTGTATGCATAATTGTCCTTTAGTCTGTCCCCCTTGCCTTCAATTTATCCTGTGAGTGTTGAATTTTCCCATCCCTCTTTCCTCTTTATGTGCCCCAGAAATTTCGACAATCTCTTCCTGATTCTATGCATAGTTTTTCTTTCAGTTTACATTTTTTTAAAACTTTGTCGTTGCACACTTGTTCAGTCCATGGCATTCCTATCATCCTTCTGTAGAACCACATTTCTGTCGCTTCAAGTCTCTTTTTCATATGTGAGGAGATTGTCCGGCATTCACTGCCATTTACGATGGCCGATATTTCACATAAATTTTGTACTCTTTTCTTTGTTTCCAACGAAATTCTTCTCTTTGTTAATATTTTGCTTAGCTTCGGAAAGCATCTTCTAAAATCCCAATGCACCTTCGAATATCAATGTCGAACTCTCCGTACTTTGTTAAAAACTTTCTCAGATGTCCAGATGCAAAAGTTATATTGTTGAATAAAGCAATATAGTTCATTATCGTTCATTCCCTTAGGAACATTTCACCAGATGTGCATAATTTTCTAATCGAGAAGCGTACTGATCTGGAGCCGAAACTTTTAAAAATAATCCACTTGACTCAAGAATCTTGGAGAAACTCTCAAATAATTAGGCATCGGCTCACTATTCCCTTTGGCAATTAACCAAAATTCTGAGTAGGCATGTACTTAATGGGCTACTTTTAGAATAGGACCGAAAAGGCCACTGAATTTCGAAGGCGCATTGGGTTGTAATTATTCTAGCCTACAGATGTAATGCAGCGAATATCGGCTCGAAAAGAGAAATTGGAGAGCCGATTTCGAATTCCAGTTGGATTCATTGCTTTTCCGTTTTTCATTGCGATCAGAATGGAACGGTCTATTATTAATGAGGTATTGGCAGGGCGTTTCTTTCTTTCTTCCTTTCTTTCTTCTCTTCACTGAAAGTAAGTGGTGTCTTTGTTATGTCTTTTCCGTCTTTTCTCGCAATCAGAACGGAATAGTCCATTATTTATGCAGGGCATAATGTACCTACTAAGGGAGGAACAAAGCAGAATTATAATATTTGTTATTTGAAGGAACCACATTGATATGCATTTAGGGAAATGTCTCAACAATGTCTGTTAATGTCCGTGATATCTGAGTGACTCATAGACTGAGTTCACAAACGTCTTGCCATGTTTTTAGAAAGATGACCGGCAACAATTGAAGCGCGTGGGCTAATGGTCAGTTAAAACGAAAATGATAGAATTTGGAGAAATAAGGAAATGATATGGCGACCAACTTCATAAGTTGATACAAGAAACTCTTTTCACATCCTTGTTCCTACTGCAGAATTTATGCTAACGTTAAGCAAAGGTGATTTCTATTTCAATGGGATTCTTTAATCGGATAACGATCAATAATCAATAATAATTAAATAACGTTGTATTTCTAAGAAAATAAGATTCTTCAATCTCAACAATATAAAATATGTGAATGACACAGTGCAAAATGCACAACCTCCTAAAGAAGGAGCAAGAGGAAGCGAGAAAAAAAGGACTGAGCATAAACTTCAAGAAAACTCAATGTATGGTCATCAGCAAAAAGAAGAGCCCAAAATGCCAACTACAAATTGGAGAAACTAAAACAAAACAAGTAAAGAAATTTAAAGAAGGTAGCGAGAGAAATTGAGAAGAAAGGACTGAGCATAAACTTCAAGAAAACTCAATGTATGGTCATCAGCTAAAAAAAAGACCCCAAAATGTCCACTACACATCGGAGAAACTAAAATAAAACAAATAAAGAAATTTAAATATCTGAAAAGCGTTCTGACAAAGTATGGAAAGTGTGACACTGAGAGCCGAAGACTCACTGGCATGGCCAAGGACGCATTTTAAAAGTTAACCAGAGTACTGAGAGACAGGAAGATCTCATTGGAAACAAAGAAAAAAGTTCTGGATTGCTATGTGATATCTATATTTCTGTATGGCAGTGAATGTTGGACGATCCCTTTAAGGATTGTTCGAGGATGTGCGTTGTGGTACAGTGGATATCGGCTCGGAACGAGAAATCGGGGAGCCGAGTTCAAATTCCAGTTAAATTCATTGCATTCACTTACGCGCAAATACCCTTGAGAAAGGTATTAATCCGTCTCTTCCTTCCAGTTATGGGTTAAATAACAGGACAGATTGGGTTCTATAGCCTTGATCTGCAACCAGTCTACCACAGAAAGCAATGGCAACCTACTGCGGGATAATCTTCTGCCCAGTCAGTCACGTCTCATTCGAGACATGATCGCCCAAGCGTGCTTCACGTATGGCACTTAACTGACTGACTGTAGAGGAATATCCTATCCTACCCCGGAATGGATATGGTCCTGTCTATAAAAGACTGTACCTAGAGCGAACTAGAGGGCGTTCGTCACTAGACTGACGACTCTATGACACTGTCAGCTCTCTGCTTCCGAGCAGAGAGCACTAACCCAGTCGTGGTTCCGCCGAAGGGTAGAATCACGACCGGGGGAAAATAGACAGTCATTTTTTGGCCTGGCTATATGGCCGGGAAGACCCACAATAAATAGACCTTGTGTCACATCTAGCCTTGCGTGGGAAGGTTGGTAAATACAGCATACGTCATTAGACGAAAGCATACGTCACTAGACGGAAGCATTCTTCACTAGACGGACGCATACGTCCTAAGCAAAGACATTTTCTACTTGATCATTATACCTGTTACTATTCGTTAGTGTTCTTGTATTGTCTATTGGTTTATTGTACTGTGGTATAATAAATCTCTTATAATCTACCTTCAGTGTTAAGTATTATTCTTGCACTATTCTTTTCCCTGATTATCCCCTCTCGGGATATATCAAGGATAAAGGAGAGACTTGAGACAGCAGAATTGTGGTTCTAGATAACGATGCTGAGGATACCATGGTGAGCAACGACAGCATGTTGGAGAGGACGCAAACGAGAAGAAAACTCATACTTAACATCAGAACGAGACAGCTGAGATTCCTGGGAGACGTAATGAGAAAAGAGGTTCTGGATAATATTTAGTCACGAGATGGATAGAGGGAAATTAAACAGCGCGAGACATGCTTGATAGGCTTGAGCAAATGGATGGCGCGGCAGAGTTTGTGCGATACCATAAGGAAAAATATTAAGAACAAGATACAGAAGCAAGAGGAAGCTCATGATTGCCTACGTCCTGAAGGTACATGGTACATGAAGAAATTGTAGAAAATCATCTATGAAGATATTTCTTCAAAGCAAACTAAGAATTGAAAATTCCAAAATATTGACACTTTCTGGCGGACCTGAAGGAAACTACCACCACCTTTAAATGTGTTGTTATTATTAAAGTCTTATCGGTTATTACATAAAGGTTCCGATTATCAAAAAAAAATATTGAAAATATTTCAATATTTAAACAATCCTCTATTTTGGAACCATTCCCGTTGAGGGTCGCTTTATTTTGGTTTTTTTTTTTGTTTTTTTTTTTGTTTTTTTTTTGTTTTGTTTTTTTTGGGGTGGGGACGAGTTGTTGCTCTTATTTTTGTCTTTTTCAAATTTTCTTTAGTTCTTACGATGGCATCTTCCTCGGAAACTCCAAGAATGGCTTTATTCAAAAATTTCGCAAAGGATTCGGTTGTTGAATATGCGCAAGCAAAAAAGTTAATTGGCACAGGATCGATTTACTATAAGGTTGTATGAAAAACTGAGCCACCCCCTAAAATTGTTTTAGTGTTGAAATTTTTACAAATTTTTTTGTCAATCGGAAAGTTTAGGGCTTAATCGATAAGATTGCACTGAAAAATGTAAAAATAAAAATTGATAATCAACCAATTTACATGTGATGGAAATGTCATATCGGCAAGTGGTTCCAAAATGGAGGATCGATTTACTATAACGCTGTATGAAAAACTGAGCTCCCACTAAAATTGTTGAAATATTGAAATTTTTCAATTTTTTTTTTTTTTTTTTTTTTTTTGCTAATAGAAAAGTTTAGGGTGGATTCGATAAGATTGCGCTGGAAAAAGTAAAAAAAAAATGAAAAAAAACAACAAATTTAAAGGTGGTGGTAGTCTCCTTCAGGTCCGCCCACTTTCTTTTTTACTAACCCATTATAAATATGTTAGCTTTTGTTCTGTCACTAATGTGTGATTCCCGATCTTTTTTTTTCTACTTTTAACGTATTGAGGCGTTTTCGAAAAGAGTTAATGAATGAGAAAATGTTATTATATCATCCAACATTTGAGTACTCCCTCAAAATTTGATATTTCATGAAGAAGTACTCGAAATTCGTTACTTCATCAGACATTTGTCTACACATCTGAGAAATCAGGTAGTTTTTACTGTCGTTCTAATATTTAATGCCATATTCACGTTTCGGCCGCTGTACACTCCAGCTTTCTTCAGGTGTTTCAAACCGAACTCTTATTTCGCTCACTAGGGTATATCATTCTCGTTCCATGTTCCATGCCACTTTCTCAATGACGTATGGCCCAGTGAATAAAAGCATTGGCTAGATCGGCTTATTTTCACGCACCTCCCGCCTGTGGAATTCCCTTCCATATACTTGCTTCCCCGACAACTACAATCTCCAGGAACTTAAATGTAAGGTCACTAGACATCTCCTATCGCACTAACTCGCATCCATTCTCACGAACTCTTTTCCCATCTACTCCACCCCCATCCTCGGTATCCTCATCCGTCTATTATCCTCCTCCTGACATTTCCTATAACTAACCCCTCTTTCTCATCACTTTCCCCTATGTAACTTATGTAACCCCCTGCGCAACAGTGGCAGTAAAATGCTTTGCTTGGAGTGAGACGATAAAAAAAAAGTGACTTGACCAAAAATAGTTGCGAGTTCAATACCTGGCTACAGCAGTAGTTAACAAATAATTTAGAGAATTGAGTTAAAGGAGAATAACTACATGACATCCGGAAGTGACATAGCACATGGAACGAGAATGATTTACCACAGTGATCGAAATAAAGGGTTCGGTTCGAAATTCTAAGCACCTGAAGAAGGCCAGGGCCTACAATAGCCGAAACTTCGTGAATATAGCATTAAAGATGAGGACAACTGGGGGACTTCTTATCAGGTAATATAAGTGATGTTTACAGGATTGAAATAGTACAGGAGGATATTTGTATTTTATAAGCAAATACTACGCCAATTTATATGAGGAGTATCCGCGGATTCTGGTTCCTATACTTAATTCTCTGCGGGTAGGGAGTGACTACTAATAGGTAACATAAGTAGTTTCGACATTAATTTTAGTATACAGTAAGAAGTGCGTGGGTTATATATGCAGATAATACGCCAGTTTATATAAAGAGTATGATTACCGGCGGATTTTAGTACATGGAATCAACCCTCCGCAGAATACAGAAGGAAGGCTGTAATCACTAGAGTGAACGAATGTGATTTATAATTTAATATAGGATAATAATTCATCATTAGAATGAGGACAAAAACAAAAAATATTCAGAGATCAGACGCAATGAAGTTTGCATGGGGAAACGTTTGGTTTCTTTTCATTTGATTTTGAAGACTGTTAATTAACTGCTGATAGATAGATAGATAGATAGATAGATAGATAGATAGATAGATAGATAGATAAGGATAAGGAACGAATAAGATAGATAGATAGATAGATAGATAGATAGATAGATAGATAATGGACGAACTAAGATAGATAGATAGATAGATAGATAGATAGATAGATAGATAGATAGATAGATAGATAGATAGATAATGGACGAACTAAGATAGATAGATAGATAGATAGATAGATAGATAGATAGATAGATAGATAGATAATGGATGAACTAAGATAAGATGGACGAATAAGATAGATAGATAGATAGATAGATAGATAGATAGATAATGGACGAACTAAGATAGATAGATAGATAGATAGATAGATAGATAGATAGATAGATAGATAGATAGATAGATAGGATATGATTAAGATAAGATAGATAGATAGATAGATAGATAGATAGATAGATAGATAGATAGATAGATAGATAGATAGATAATGGACGAACTAAGATAGATAGATAGATAGATAGATAGATAGATAGATAGATAGATAGATAGATAGATAGATAAGGACGAATAAGATAGGATAGATAGATAGATAGATAGATAGATAGATAGATAGATAGATAGATAATGGACGAACTAAGATAGATAGATAGATAGATAGATAGATAGATAGATAGATAGATAGATAGATAGATAATGGAGGAACTAAGATAGATAGATAGATAGATAGATAGATAGATAGATAGATAGATAGATAGATAGATAGATAATAATATGGAGGAATTAAGATAGATAGATAGATAGATAGATAGATAGATAGATAGATAGATAGATAGATAAAGAAAGAAAGAAAGAAAGAAAGAAGAACAAGAGAGTAGGAAAAAATAATGATAGGAAGAAAAAGAAATCTAAGAAAGAGAAAAATGAATAAATGAAAACAGAAAAGAATAAATAAAAAAAAAACGAAAGAATGTAACGAAGATAAATAAATAAAAGAAAGTAAAAAATTTAAAAATTTAAAAAAACGTAAAAGAGGTAAAAAAATATAAAAGAAAAAAATGAAGAGAAAATGAAAAAAAGAAAAAGAATGAAGGGCAGGAAAAATAAAAATAAAAAAAAAGAAATGAAAAGAAAAAGAAAAAAGAAAAGAAATGAATGAAAGTAAGAAAGAAAGAAACGATATCAATAAAGTCTTTAAGAAACTAGGAGTCCGACCTTTTCGTTTCTGCTAACGTAGAGAACTCTTTCTTTATGCCATGAAGTTGTTGGCAAATCGTAAAGAGGTCGGGAGAATAAGAAGAGAGATGATGAGATCTCGAGAAAGCAGGGATCAGTCAGGGCCCCTTTAAGTGCACCACAAAATGGATGAGATTTGAATACGGCGTTCTCTTGCTGTAACATTAAGCAATGATGACTGCTTTGCTTGAAAGTGAAGGGTCGTAGGGGACTTGTAATAATCGTCTGCTTTCAACATTTTCAGTCTTAAATGAGGACTAACTAAAAACCTCGAAAGCTTTACAGGTTCTGGTTATAAAATGTGGGTGTCGGTGTGCGCGTGTGTGTAAATGTTTAGTTCAAAGAGACGGATTGATAAACATTAACAAAATTAGATAGATAGATAGATAGATAGATAGATAGATAGATAGATAATGAAGGAACTAAGATAGATAGATAGATAGATAGATAGATAGATAGATAGATAGATAGATAGATAGATAGATAGATAATGAAAGAACTAAGATAGATAGATAGATAGAAATAGATAGATAGATAGATAGATAGATAGATAGATAGATAGATAGAAAAAACTAAGATAGATAGATAAGAAAAAATAAGATAGATAGATAGATAGATAGATAGATAGATAGATAGATAGATAGATAATGAAAAAACATAGATAGATAGATAGATAGATAGATAGATAGATAGATAGATAGATAGATAGATAGATAATGAAAAAACTAAGATAGATAGATAGGTAGATAGATAGATAGATAGATAGATAATGAAAGAACTAAGATAGATAGATAGATAGATAGATAGATAGATAGATAGATAGATAGATAGATATGAAAGAACTAAGATAGATAGATAAGATAGATAGATAGATAGATAGATAGATAGATAGATAATGAAAGAACTGAAAGATAGATAGATAGATAGATAGATAGATAGATAGATAGATAGATAGATAGATAGATAGATAATGAAGGAACTAAGATAGATAGATAGATAGATAGATAGATAGATAGATAGATAGATAGATAGATAGATAGATATGAAAGAACTAAGATGAAAGATAGATAGATAGATAGATAGATAGATAGATAGATAGATAGATAGATAGATAGATAGATAATGAAAGAATTAAGATAGATAGATAGATAGATAGATAGATAGATAGATAGATAGATAGATAGATAGATAATGAAAGAACTAAGATAGATAGATAGATAGATAGATAGATAGATAGATAGATAGATAGATAGATAGATAGATACTAACTTTTCAACTTCGTTTCTTAGGAGTAGTTAAAAGTAAATTTTCGTGTAAATCTATCATCGTAAAAGTGCACACAGAGCTCAACATCGAGTGGCGACAGTCTGTTTGATGCTTCAACGTCATCTTCAGACCATCCTTTTATATTTACATATGCTCTATCACTGATATTAAACACTATTACCCATCAATATAGCATATCATAAAACATTTTTTATCATAAATATATGTCTGTCTGTCTGTGTGTCTGTTTGTCTATCTGTCTGTCTGTCGTTCTGTGTGCACCTGAGTGTGTGTGCATTATATTTCTTTATAAATGTTATTTAGTGGGTACATATATTTCAGTTGCACTGTTTTTTCTTTAACCTGAGATCTCAACTGAAATATATGTACCCACTAAAAATAACATTTATAGTCACGACGAAATATAATATACGCACAGACACAAGTACATAGTTTAAAACTTGCTTTGCATGTAGAAGAAGAGTGATCATTATCAACTAATGATCGCACCGAGGCGTGAAAGTGGCAATCACTATGCAGTGTTGAATCCTATGTCCACATATATATATATATATACATACACACACATTACGGCCATAATTATTAGGCTAGCCCAGTTTTTTCAAAAGAAATTACGTATTTCATACTGTTTTTAGTATTGATGGCCAAATGAAAATAGAATGGTTCTTTTGTTATTATTATTTTGCAAAATTTTACAAGGCAATGAAGCAAAGAAGACCTCGTCCAAATAATCCTAAATTTTCTTCATTCTTTCATTGATGAAACTACAATATAGGTAATTATTAAATACTAGCAGTATAGCCCGGCGTTGCTCGGGTGTAATGAAAGCTTTTATATATATATATAATCAATTTTCTGCACTATTGTAAGAACTGCAACCTTGAAATTTCTGAATATCGTTTCTTATGTCTTTGTCTATGAGTGTATCAAATTTGATTAAAATCGGACCACTCCTTCTATAACCCGATTTTTTCGATTATCGAAATTTTCGATTATCGATTTTCGATATTTATTGGGGGTACCTCGACACGAAACCTAGCTTAAAACACTCGCAGACGCGTATAGTACAACTGAGTAAATTTTCAAGAAAATCGGTTCAGCCGTTTCGGAGTCTATAGGTAACGGACACACAGACACACACACAGACACACACACCGAGACAAAGTTCCATTTATAAATAAGTTTAGGTTAGATAAATAAATTATAAGTCTTTTAAAATTGAGTGTTTCTTTCGATCAGCCTGAAGTTCATATATTCATTTAATATTACCCCGTTATTGCTCTGCCGCTTATACTGAGTTCAAGTTCACACTGCCCGACCCATGGGTTGAAAATAAGAACTAGATATGAGCAGTGTAACGAGAACAGTCTACTCACGTAGATTTAATAAAGAGTTCAGTTCAGACTCCTCTGTAAGGTAGCCACATCGATATTCATAAGAAGGAAGGCCGGAGTGCACAACGGTCAAAACATTGTGATAACAACAACAAAGATGAGGACAATAGTACGACTATAAATGGTGAAAGTAATAATAACTCCTCATCCCAGAAATTCAGAAAGAAATTAAATATTTGATGTCTAAAAATAAATGCTAATGTCATCATCAAACAATGGGTCTATTGGTTGACTTATGTAGTTATATCTGGGACGGGGGTGTATGTAAATTTGTCTTAATCACTCCAAATACTCATGAAATGGGAACATTTCTTCCGATTAATAGAAACTAATGTGTGGGTGTGGAGCCTGTTGTTGCCTGTGTGGCGACTGGGCTTTTATTATTTGCTGTCTTTGCGAAGATACACATGGTTCGAATAAAAGAGAAGAAAATATGGCGCCTCTTGATTTCGGTGTGCCTCTTTGCTTAGGTATTATCGCTAAATACGGGAATGAAAAGAAAGAAAGAAAGAAAGAAAGAAAGAAAGAAAGAAAGAAAGAAAGAAAGAGCATAAATAAACAAAACAGAGCATAAAGAGAAAAGGAAAGAAACAAACAAACATCCATTCGGTCTTACCCTATCTTCCGACCTCAAGTGGAACCATTACATTGAGTCAATAACTAAATCCACAACTAGGAAGGTTGAATCACTGTGTCGTGCCAGGATGTTTTTTCCGCCTGAAACCATCTTGCACATTTACAAATCAACCCTCCGTCCGTGCATGTAATACTGCTGTCATATAGGGTCAGGCGCCCCCGCTGTTCATCTCAGTGTTCTCGACAGGCTCCAAAGGAGAATCAGTAATGTGGGTACCGACTTGGCGGCTCGACACTAGCCACTTTCTCGCCGACGGGATGTGGCTTCCCTCTGTCGGTTCTATAAATATTTTCATGGCTTCTGATCCGAAGAACTTAAGTCACTGGTGCCCCTGCCACATGAGTTTACTTGTGCAACCAGACTGGCAACTAGGTCCCACCCATTCACAGTTAGATCAACCAAATGCAGCTCTCAATTCTACTCCAATAGCTTCTTTTCTTGCATTTCCCGCCTGTGGAACTCTCTTCCATATTCTTGCTTTTCTGACAGCTACAACCTCCAGGAATTTAAATGCAATGCCAATCAGTCAGTTAAGTGCCATGCGCGATACACGCTTGGGTGATCATGTCTCGAAAGAGACATGACTGACTGGGCAGAAGATTATCTCGCAGTAGGTTGCCATTGCTTTCTGCGGTAGACTGGTTGCCGACCAAGGCTATAGAACCCAATCTGTCCTATTATTTAACCCATAACTGGAGGGAAGAGACGGATTAATACCTTTCCTAAGGGTATTTGCGCGTAAGTGAATGCAAGGAATTCAACTGGAATTCGAACTCGGTTCCTCGATTTCTCGTTCCGAGCTATACCCATCTCTTAACCACTTGACTCTAGTTCTTTCTACATCACCATGTATATCTTTTCTTTTCTCTCTACCTTTGCAACTGTCATCACACCTGTATTCCCATCCTTCTCTTGCTCCTTTCTCTAACTGGTTCGTCTTTCTCTTTATTCTCTTCATATCTAATCTTTTTTCTCTTATGCAGCCCCCTGCGCATCAGTGGCGTTACCGCTTTGCTTAGGGTGAAACGATTAAAAAAAGATCAAGGTGTTAATAAACGAAGAAAGAACGTAGAGTAAAAAAAAAAGAGAGAAAGAAATGAAAAAGTAAAAAAACCTAAGAGCGAGAAAGAAACAAAGAAAGAAACAAACAAACCAAAAACGTTCAAAAATGGAAAACGAAAGAAACAAACAGACAATGGCAGAAATAAAAGAAAAATATGAACTTAAAGAATAATATGAAAGAAAGGAAGAAACAAAGAAACAAGCAAAAACTTTAGGGGTTGGTTAAATAAAGCAAATGGTAAAAAAAGGTCGCAGTATTTTGTAATTAAATCTCATTGACAACAGTGAATAGTGTTATGTGAAAGAGAAATGTATGAAGCGATGATTACGAATTGTTGAACAAACACTCGTTTTTGGTGCCTGCCTTTAATACTCTTTTCTCGTAAGACATTTATATACTGTAATTAATTCGAGTCTCTCAGCGCTCATTTGTTGCGTCCATTTGCCAGTTTTAGCTGAAGTTAGTAAGAAGGTAAGAAGAATGTAAGAAGAATCTGAACTCTTTATTAAAACTAATATTCATTATTACGACCATAATGAGTTTGATATCACTGACAATTCCCATATATGTGACCTTTGCTCGAAACTGAAATAAACTGGTGTCAGCTAAGTCTTACACCATTATATTAAAGACGTTTCGACTGGTTTACCGTATATACTTGTGTATAGGGCGAGGTCTTAGGATCAGTTTTTAACACGAAAAATAGGGGGTCGCACTAAACACAGGTAAGTTTTTAAAGAGGTTAAAATCATGCATTTTTGGTGACCGGTTGCGTGCGAATAAAAAATTAATTCGGTAGATATAGAAAAATTGAAGACAAGGATGTGTCGGCTCACCGGACTTAATCAAACTATACAGTGAAGCGATTCTGAGAGAATTATTGACGGCCACAATCTTAACAACATTAGATTTGCAGATGACACAGTGCTGATAGCAGACACAGAAAGGAACTTACAAGGAGAAGCAGAAATTAATGTAGGAAAGCGGGATGAAAGGACTAACCCTATTGCTATCAAGCATAACATAAAACAAATAAGTTAATGAAATACTAGTTAAAATTTTCTAATAATTTATAATACTTGTGAAGAAGTGACCAGAACTCTATTTAATAAATATCTACTTAATGTGCCATTCTTTGATCGATAGTGGGCATGCTAATCTCGAAGACCATTGATAATCAAGTTTTCCAGTAACAGTGATTATGTCATTTGAATTAAGTTGTTATTTGTCTCACGCACTCGAAGACACAAAAGGGAATGCAAAAAAAAAAAATGCCGACAGAAGAATTTGTTTTATTTTTTTCTCATCAAGATCTAAATCATTTCACCCATTTAAATAATATATTCCCAGGAAAAAAAAAAAACAAAAAAAAAACGGTAATATGTTCAACTGTTAAAACTTATTTTGTAACAACAGGTTTATTTTGTACAGATGCACAAATATTATACTCGTGTCGTATATGTATGTATAATTGAACCAAGGCTTTAAAGAGGATTTTTAGTACTCATTTTAAAACTGGTCCCCTACTTTTTTTAAACATTTCATCTCGTGCAAGTCAGTAAAGTCAAGGTGTCAGTGAGTGCAAAAGAATCATAAAAAAAGAAACATTATTATCCACTTGGCAATAAATACTAAAAATAGTATGAAATACATTCTTTTTTTTTAAACTGGGCTTGCCTAATAATCATGGCCGGTAGTATATATATATATATATATATATATATATATATATATATATATATATATAACCATTATATTTATGATATGACATGACTATTGACAACTTTTCAGACGACTGTGCACTAATCTTGAACCCTTTAGAACAGGCACAACCTGCCAACCGAGTTCAGCTTGCAGTGGAATTGGCAGGATTAAATGTAAATTTAAAGAAAGCAGTGTGTATGTTATACAATTAAGCAGGATGTGAGATGATCGTATCGGCCGGGAATAAGCAGAAGCGAGTGGACCACTTCAAGTACCTTGGTGCTTGGATTCAGTCACGTGAAAAGGACATGGAGATCTTTTATCGGACAAGTCTGGAGCCCACGTGAATAAAAAAGTTGGACGTTGGCACAAAAGACTAAAAAGCAATATTTGCTTCCAGTTAAAGCGAAACCGTAGACTGAAAGAAAAATGAATGGATGTAAGTCAAATTTTGATTTCCTGGTATCGATATCAAATAAGGTTTTTTCGTCGTAAACTGAATTTTGAAGGCTAAATAAGTCCTCTGAGTAAATGGTATCATGGCTGAGACGAAGAACTACAATTATACCTATTTAGAACCAAACCCGAAGAACAAACTAAAATAAAAGGGCTGAAAAAAATACAGACATACAGGCAGATAAACAGACACACACACAAACATCTTGCCTTATATATATATATATATATATATATATATATATATTATCGATTTTCTGCGCTATTGTAAGAACTGAAACCTTGAAATTTCTGAATATCGTTTCTTATGTCTTTGTCTATGAGTGTATCAAATTTGATCAAAATCGGATCACTCCTTCTGTAACCCGATTTTTTTCGATTATCGATTTTCGATATTTATCGGGGGTACCTCGACACAAAACCTAGCTAAGAACACTCGCAGACGCTTATAGTACAACTGTGTAAATTTTCAAGAAAATCGGTTCAGCCGTTTCGGAGTCTATAGGTAACGGACATACACACACGCACACACACTGACATACACACACACACGCACACACACTGACATACACACACACACACACACACAGCAAAGTTCCATTTATAAATAAGTTTAGATTAGATAATTGAACCCAAGCTTTAAAAAGGATTTTTAGAACTGATTTTAAAACTGGTCCCCTACTTTTTTTAAACATTTCATCTCGTGCAAGTAAGTAAAGTCAAGGTGTCAGTGAGTGTAAAAGAATCATAAAAAAGAAACATTATTGAGCGCTGATGAGTTAAGAGGGGACGCGGAAAATCCTAGGACAAACATTTTCCCAAAATCCAAATAAAACATCAGGTCTATTTCTAAATCTCTTTTTCTTCATGCCGATAAGTTTTCAGTATGCTATCTTATATATTATATAGTTTTATATATCGTATATAATGCTATATATCGTATGGGTTATATATATAAACTAGTGGGCCCATGCCGTTAAAATTGACGGCGAAATATTTATATCGATATGCCGTCTTAAGTGACGGCAATATATGTATCAATGGACCTACTATTTAGAGTCGTAGATTAAGACATAAGAAAAAATATAATTCAAACCTATGATCGAAATATATATATTAGTCATCCACATAAAAGCCTGTGTCGCAGCTCATCAGTGTGGCTAGACATCCACAAGCTTCTGGCCTGGATCGAAACTCGTCCGATTTGGTGTTAGTCGGAGTCGGTAACCCCTAAACCATAGGCGCATGGAATCAGTGAAGAGAAATTTTAGCTCGTTATATACAAGCGGAGTATACACACGCCAGTAACCGAAAGAACTCAAGTCATTGCTGAAAAGGAATGCTTAAATCGCTAAAGTGTTACCTGGTTTTAAAATTTTCCTCTCTAAAGAGCTCAATCGTAAAAGACGTTTCGATTGGTTTACTGTATATACTCGGGTATAGCGCGAAGATTTAGAACCAGTTTTCAAGCAAAAAATAGGGGTACGCACTATAAACAGGTAATTTTATAAGAGGCTAAAATCATGCATATATGTATATATATATATGTGTGTGTGTGTGTGTGTGTGTGTGTGTGTGTGTGTAAATACACGACATTTTTATTACAATAAAGTAATAATTATTAAAAAAAAGAGGAAGAGAGAATTATTAGCTGTTTCCTCACAATTATCCCCCCACCGAGCGTGACAGGAAGGAATATATATATATATTCTTCATTTGTAAACGAGTTATTACGCGACCTAGGATTCTAGCATGTGGTACCTTCAGGCGATTTGCAATATGTGCACTGGTCTAATTTTATTATGACCAAAAACTAAGTAATTAAACAATATATATATATATATATATATATATATATATATATATATATATATATATAACGGTCTTTATTATAATCGAGAGGATCACTAAGTACTGGATTTTTTATTTATTACTTGAACAGGTTTTATCACAGATTATTTTTTAGTGGATTATCTTATTTCAGTCGACATTCCATTTATTTATTGCACAGTATATTATCTTGAAAGACTTGTATAACACTGTCAAGTCTATTTTTTTTACTTGTGACGTTCTAAATTAAATTATATTTTATATTTAATAGTCCTGTTCTGTCAATAATATAATCTCTTTCTATTTTTTAATTGGTATTGCTCCAGACAAGGCAATAAAGCCACTAAGATACAAGGGTTAATCGTGTGGAAGAATTAGGAACAGAAACATTAATAATGAGTGGATAGAGAAAAGAGTATTTATGAGGACAGTAGACAGCGACTAACATTTCAGTTAATTTTTTTTAGATTAAAGCTGGCTAAGAAGCATGGAACTGGAAGGGAGTTCCACGAGCGAGAAGTGCGAGAGAAGAAACTGTTAGCAAAGAACTTACGTCTACATCTAGCCAGCTAAACTCTAAATTGATGAGATCTCGACGCTAGTCCCGTATTGCGTTTAAATTCATAAAGTCTGAGTACAAATAGGGAAGAGCTCATTCGAACAGAGTATTTATAGAAAAGGCACAGAGAGGCAACCTTACGGTCGTGGGAAAGTGAATGAAGCCGAGTCGCCAGATCAGAACCAATAATATTGCTGATTCTTCTTTGGCTCTTATTATAAATGTATTAGCAATGTGTCCATTTTCTCTTTCGAACAAATACCGTTAACTCCTTTCCTCCGTTTTTTTTTTTTTATGTCTGCCATGTTCTTCCTTAGTGATCTTCCTTTTACTTCGCAAAACAGGACCGTTTTTCTTCTGATCTACATGTTTTAATCTATTTGTCTTTCCTGTATTTAGACGCCCACGGGAGTGCCATATTTGATAGCTCTTATTTCCTTCTCGAAATATGCCCAATGAATTGCAGTTCTATGATTGGTAGTGATTCCGTCACACTTTGCGGTTATTTTTAGAGCTCCGGGTTCTTTTGACGCCTCTTTCCTTGATTCATCAAGTATAACCGTGAGCCACCTAGTGTGTGTTCCTTCAAGCCTTTCTTTATTAAAGTCCAACTTTCTGTGGTGTAGGACAGTGAGCTTTCAAATGTAGCACAAAAAACTTATTTTTCAGATGACTTGTGAGATTCAACTTCCATACCCTTTCCATTTTTTGTCTCGTGGGCTCCAGGCTTGTCCGATAAAAGATGTCCATGTCCTTTTCACGTGACTGAATCCAAGCACCAAGGTACTTGAAGTGGTCCACTCGCTTCTGCTTATTCCCGGCTGATACGATAATCTCACATCCTGCTTAATTGTATAACATACACACTGCTTTCTTTAAATTTACATTTAATCCTGCCAATTCCACTGCAAGCTGCACTCGGTTGGCAGGTTGTGCCTGTTCTAAAGGGTTCAAGATTAGTGCACGATCGTCTGAAAAGTTGTCATTAGTGATGTCATCTCATAAATATATGACCAGCCAATTAGAAGAAGAGACTATCATGGGGAAGAGATCACAAAAACTGGGCAGCAGACCGGTTCATTTGATGCACATGTTATTGTGCAGTATTAACAAAGAACCATTCTATTTTCATTTAGAATTATACACTTGGCAATAAACACTAAAAATAGTATGAGATACATCTTTTTTTTAAAATTGGGGTGGCCTAATAAGTATATATATATATATATATATATATATATATATATATATATATATATATATATATATAACAGTATTTCCATCATAAGATAAGGATAGATCGTTAATAAAAATAAGCAAATAACCCTAAAGAGTGGTAAAGACCTTACAATAATTTCTTCACGAAACTTCGAAGTCGCCATGACTCTGCTCAGTTAAGTGACAAGCTTCTCCACATTAATTATATATATATGTACCAGCAGTATAGCCCGGCGTTGTTCGAATGTAATGAAAGCTTTAAAACTAATCCATGGTCCTGGAGCTCAGACTCTTTGGGCGTTGACACAAAAGTTTAAAAAGCAATAGCTGCTTCCAGTTAAAGCGAAACCGCAGACTGAAAGAAAAATGAATGGATGTAAGTCAAATTTTGATTTCCTGGCATCGATATCAAATAAGGTTTTTTCGTCGTAAACTGAATGTTGAAGGCTAAATAAGTCCTCTGAGTAAATGGTATCATGGCTGAGACTGAGAACTACAATTATACCTACTTAGAGCCAAACACGAAGCAAAAACTAAAATAAAAGGGCTGAAAAAATACAGACATACAGGCAGATAAACAGACACACACACAAACATCTTGCCTTATATATATATATATATATATATATATATATATTATCGATTTTCTGCGCTATTATAAGAACTGAAACCTTGAAACTTATGAATATCGTTTCTTATGTCTTTGTCTATGAGTGTATCAAATTTGATTAAAATCGGACCACTCCTTCTGTAACCCGATTTTTTCGATTATCGATTTTCGATATTTATCGGAGGTACCTCGACACAAAACCTAGCTAAGAATACTCGCAGACGCTTATAGTACAACTGTGTAAATTTTCAAGAAAATCGGTTCAGCCGTTTCGGAGTCTGTAGGTAACGGACACACACACACACAGACAAAGTTCCATTTATAAATAAGTTTAGATATAGTGATAATCACTTGGTAAAGCGACAGGGATGTCCGATTAATAGGTATCTTTAGCGAGGGGAAATATTTCAGTCATGTCAATTAATCTAAATTAGATCTAATGGAACGTTAATAAATATCCTTTTTCTAATTCTCGTTTTCATGTTCTTTACACAATCAGCAATCATTCTTTCATATTTGCTTTCCCCAGCCTGATTCTTCTCACCTTTCAGCCACCGGATTATTAGTTCCACACATCCCCCGCAGCCCAGAAATATTGTGGGGGGTCAGCGAGTAGAGCATGATTGGTGTCTGGGCCTGCTGGTCATGAATGATGACCAGTGTCTTGGCAGATGTTTGCTTCATTTTTTCCATGTTCTCTACCAATCTTCTTCGTTGTCGTAAATGCGTTTCTCCGACCGGAAGAAGAATATCGTTAACTGATAATAAACATTTTGATATTGTACATAAACTATTCAATGGACAACAGTTCTTTGTTTGCCATCGAATGGGCGTAAGGAGGTGGGGTTCTGTCTGAATTGCTGGAATTTCTGGAATTATGAGTTACCATTATTTACTCGATTCACAGTCGAACTAATCTCCTCGCCTTTGTTGTTGTTATCACAACATTTCGGCAGGTGCTCTCTGGCCTTAATCATGGGCTTGTCGACCCGGATAACCTTTCGCAATAAGAAAAGAGAAGCTCTGGTGAATGCGGTAAAATGTGAAAAGCAGCAGTCGCAGCATCTTGGGAGATATAAGGCTGCAGGTTCTACACGAAAAGCCCTATGAAATTTGCGACAAATCTGTTTGATAAATCCTGTACAATCAGGTTTATAGAAAAACAGGTTACCACTACTCCTCACTTGACCTTTAATACTCACTTGACCTTTAATTCTCTATTTTTCTTTCCACTGTATTGTTTTTTAAGGCTTCTCTATCGCTCTACTTAATTTCAGTAATGGTCATTTTCTGTTGCCATAGCAGGATATGACAACACAACTGCAAAATTCAAACACGCTATTATTCATTCATGTGTCACTGACAGTAGCAGAATAAAATATTTGCTTTGCAAACAAAATCACCTCTAGAATGTTAATGGTTAACGACGACGTTCCTTTGCTACAACTTCGTTTTTAAACAATCTAGTCGCTAAATGAAAAGTACTCGATTGCTATTTCAAGCAGGGTAGCCGTGTCATAGGTCTGTGCCAACCAGTTTCATATAGCGATAATGTCCTTTTTGAACCGTTTAGCAACATTTGCAACATTACTCATTCATTTATAAATGTTTATACAGGACAGCAGTGCGCTGAATTGTAGACAGTAATAGTCAAATTTGACAATCAGTTCTATATTTTGTACATTCCGGTTTGAATAATTTAAGTAAAACTTTATTTGTTTGTTTATTTTCATTTATTTATGCGTGTTATTTATTTAATTAATTTCGAAGAAAAGAGAATTACGTTCACCGCTTTCCATACAATAACAATTTCCATACAATACCAACTGATTTGATGATTTTTTATTTTAGGAGATTTTTTAGCATTTCTCCTTCAGTCACTTTTGCGCTGACATGATGTGGCTCCCCGCTATCTCAACTACAAATATTTTCACGATAGCTGACCTGACGAGCTATTTTCTCTGGTGTCTCGACCACATGAATTTAAGCGTGCTACTAAATTGGCCTATAGGCCCCACACGTTTTCCATTAAAATCGTTAAATGTAACCACCACTTCTACTCCAACAGCTTCTTTCCTCCCACACTTTAATCCATAAATATCAGTCAGTTAATTGCCATACAGGATACACGCATAGACGATCATGTCTCTTTCAAGACATGACTGACAAGGCAGAAGATTTTCTCGCAGTTGGTTGCCATTACTTTCTGAAACACTTTTGAACTCTGAAAAATGAAACATATCTTCTATCTGTCGTGTCTATCAAGACGTGAGAGATCATAGCTCTCCACAACTTTTTATTTTTGTGCATCTTAGCAGCCTTCTCATCCCCGATCGGCCACTCATTCACACAAGCTTGTTTGGAAGTTTAATCTAAGCCTTCCTCTATTTTCTCCTGCCCGCCGGAACTGTGAAGGTTATATTTTCCAATCCGTAATCCTCGTGTCAAAGAAATGTCAACTGTCTCTTTCTAATAAGTGTCCTTTATGTTTCCATTCTCTTTAAGATTTTACTCGCTACTAACTCACTTCGTCTATGGTATTCTCACTATCCTTCAGTAGAACCACGTTTCTTTTCGAAAATACCAAAATCAAACAAGTACAGAAAATTAAATATCTAGGAAGGTTTTTAACAGAGGACAATAAACGCGACACTGAGATCAGAAGGAATAGCCAAGGAAACATTTTAATCCTCAAAGAATTAAAAGCTAAACATAGTAAAAAATGAGAAAATTTCGCTAGAAACAAAGAAAACAGTACTAAACAGCTATGGGATATCTGTACTCCTGTATGAGCAATGAGTGCTGGACGATTTAATGGAAGATGAAGAGGAGCATTAAAACAAGAGAAATGTGTTTCTACAGAAGGATGCTGAGGATACCATTGACAGAGCAAAGACGAATTGTTGGAGCAAATGAAAGCAAAAAGGAAACTAATAATTAACACCAAGAAAAAACAGATGAGATTTCTGGGGTGCATAATGAGTGTTGTGGGGTTCTCCCTTTCTATAAAGATGGACTCGTCCAGAGTATACTTATACTACTGCTATAGAAGCGAGACGAGGAGACTACAGTAATTCCTTTGACACCGTCAATCTCTCTGCCTCCGGGCGGAGAGCATTAACCCAGTCGTGGCTCCGCCGAATGTTAGAGTCACGACTGGGCAAAATTAGACCGATATCTTTGGCTGGGATATATGGCCCAGAGAACCCATGTTAGAAAAGCCTTGTGCCACATTTCGCCCTAGTTGGGAGGGTAGATCAATACAGAATATCGCGTTTTCACAGAGAGTTAACCGGAGAATACGAGAGTCTAGAAGAAGATTAAGAGTCCGAACACAATAGTTCATAGTAGCTCTGTGCTCCACTCATTGAGAAGATTATTACGCAGTACCCGTCAGCTTCCGACGCGGACAAACTCACTATACTACGGCTTCACCACCAGAGACTTGTACATATACTTTTTACTCACCCGTATTCCTGGACTACTAATCTTCATTCAAGCCTGTATCTTTACGTTAATACACTTATTTTCTATCTCAGTTACTGGTCGTTGTTCATTTATTTGTGCAGACCCCATTCCCGGGATCCACAAAACCTGGACTACTAATCTTCATTCAAGTCTGTATCCTTACGTTAATACACTTATTATCTATCTCAGTTACTGGTCGTTGTTCATTTATTTGTGCAGACCCCATTCCCGGGATCCACAACACCTGGACTACTAATCTTCATTCAAGTCTGTATCCTTACGTTAATACACTTATTTTCTATCTCAGTTACTGGTCGTTGTTCATTTATTTGTGCAGACCCCATTCCCGGGATCCACAAAACCTGGACTACTAATCTTCATTCAAGTCTGTATCCTTACGTTAATACACTTATTTTCTATCTCAGTTACTGGTCGTTGTTCATTTATTTGTGTGGACCCCATTCCCGGGATCCACAAAACCTGGACTACTAATCTTCATTCAAGTCTGTATCCTTACGTTAATACACTTATTTTCTATCTCAGTTACTGGTCGTTGTTCATTTATTTGTGCAGACCCCATTCCCGGGATCCACAAAACCTGGACTACTAATCTTCATTCAAGTCTGTATCCTTACGTTAATACACTTATTTTCTATCGCAATTACTGGTCGTTGTTCATTTATTTGTGCAGACCCCATTCCCGGGATCCACAAAACCTGGACTACTAATCTTCATTCAAGTCTGTATCCTTACGTTAATACACTTATTTTCTATCTCAGTTACTGGTCGTTGTTCATTTATTTGTGTGGACCCCATTCCCGGGATCCACAAAACCTGGACTACTAATCTTCATTCAAGTCTGTATCCTTACGTTAATACACTTATTTGCTATCTCAATTACTGATCGTTGTTCATTTATTTGTGCGGGACCCATTCCCGGGATCTACAACAAGAAGGAAGGAGAGTTTGGAAATTTTGATAGTCACAGGAAAGATTGATAGCAAGAGAGACAGAGGGAAACAATGCATAACATACTTAATGAGCTTGAGTAAATAGATGGTGGAACAGGGTTTAAGAGAAATAACAGAAAGACAAAGTTTATTAAAGCTACAAAGGACAGGAAATTGTGGAGAGCTCTGACCGCCTACGTTCTGAGGTGACACGGAACATAAAGAATTGGAGAGATTGTCCAATATTTGCTGACATATAAGAGGACGGACAACAATTCAGCGCTCTTTTATGTGTTCATCGCTCTCAAATTATACGAAACATCAGCAGATATACAAAGATAGAAAGGTGCGTAAGATAAGGATGTGTCTTTTCACCAGATCTATTCAACTTGTACAGCGACACTATTTTGAGAGCCCTAGAAATCATGCCAGGCGGCGACAATCTGAACAATGTAAGATACACAGATGATACAGTGCTCATAGCAGACACGGAAAGGAAACCATGAGACCCCCTACAGAAGGTAGCTGAAAAAAGCGAAAAGAATGGACTACAAATAAACTACAAGAAAATTTAATGCATAGTCATCAGCAAAAAGAGGAGCCCAAAATACAGGCTCAGGATGCTAAAATAAAGTCGGTACAGAAATTTAAATACCTGACAAGTGTTCTAACAGTAGACGGAAAGTGCGACATTGAAATCCGAAGGGAAATCGGCATGGCCAAGTTGCATTCCAGAAGCTGAGTAAATTATTGAGATACAGGAAAATCTAGCTAAAACCAAAAAAGAGAAAACTGGATTGTTATGTGATGTCTGTTCTTTAATTTGGCATTAAATGCTGTAGAATCTCATCAAAGATGAAAGAGAGACTTGAAGCAACCGAAATGTGGTTCTACAGAAGCATACTGGATATAAAGTGGGGGGTCATTTCCATATTACAATCTATATATAAACTGACCCCTCACTTTGTGGTCACAGCAGTTTCTATACATTTATGTTTCTGAGATCCAAAAGCACAAGGATGCATTGCAGAATCTGAGTAGAGTATTGAGAGACAGGAAAATTTCTCTGGAAACAAAGAAGAGAGTACTAGAGTACTATGTTGTCATGTTCTTCAATACAGCAGGGAATGCTAGACAATATCACCAAAGATGAAAGAGAGACTTGAAGTAACAGAGATATGGTTCTACAGCATATTAACAATGATGAGGTTTTAGAGAGGATCGAAACGAAAATGAAACTAATACTAAACATCAGGAAACTACTGCTGAATTTCTTTTAATGTGTAATGAGAAAAGAGGGTTTGGAGAATCTGATACTCACAAGTACAGGTGGTGGGTACTCAAATCAAGCAGGTACAGAAATTTAGATACCTGGAAAGTATTCTAAAAGAAGACGGAAAGTGAGACACTGAGATCCGAAGTGGGAATCGGCATGGACAAGGATGCATTCCAGAAGCTGAGTCGCTGGAAACAAAGAGAGTACTGGATTGTTATGTGATGTCTGTTCTTCAATTTGACAGTAAATGTTGTAGAATCTCGTCAAAGATAAAGGAAAAGACTTGAAGCAACCGAAATGTAGTTCTACAGAAGGATGGTACGGATACCATGGACTGAGCATATAAGCAATGATTACGTTTTGGAGAGGATGGAAACGAAAAGGAAACTAATACTTAACATCAGGAAAAGACCGCTAAAGTTCCTGGGACATGTAATGAGGAAGGAGGGCTTGGAGAATCTGATGCTCACTGGTCAGATAGAGGGAAAGAGAGACAGGAGAAAGCAACGAGTAACATACTTTACAGGCTAAAACAAGTTGATAGCAGAGTGGGGTTTGGGTGGGGTAACAGAAGAAAGCGTGCTAAGAGCCACTAGGGATAGGAAGATGTGGAAGGTCATGATCGCCTACGTCCTGAAGGGACACGGCACATAGAAGACAAAGAGGAGTTATAAATAACTAATCAGTATTGGGAAGAGTTGGATTCATACCTAATCAATATTTGAGAAACAAATAAGAAATTATAATGTGGATATAAAGTTGGGCATCAATTCTATATTATAATCAATATATAAACTAATCCCTCACTTTATGGTCATGTTAGTTTCTATATATTTATATTCTAGATTTATGGACTTGAGCAAATGGATTGCAAAGCAGGGTTTGGTAGGGGTAACAAGAGAAAGCGTGCTAAGAGCCACTAGGGATAGGGAGATGTGGAAGGTCATGATCGCCTACGTCCTGAAGGGACAAGACACATAGAAAAAGAAGCCAAAATCTAATAGTATGACCTATAAAACGATTCTATCATGACTGCTTACACTCAGTTATAATACGATGCAAGTATTAAGCTTCTACAAAATATATGAATATTAATTTAATAGGAACCTCCAGTAAATCACGAAAAAAAACAGCATAGTTACTTTTAAACTTAGTTTTTAAAATAGAAAAGCTTCTTTTGAAACTTTTATTTTAGTTTTAATTGAAAGCTAAATGATTAAATTTACTATTTCCAGTAAGCAAAATACTCTGATTTATTTCAAACAGAAGTTATATTGATTGGAATATAAAACTTTGAGATTTTTTTCAATTTTTTAATTTTCCGCCATTTTTTAGCAATCGACACATTTCTATAAATAAAAGTTAATTCTCGGTTTTAAAAATCTTGCAAAAATAAAATATACATCTGTGATACATTATTTTTGGAGAATCCAGAATCATTCGACACACGTACGCATGCGCACTGCAACACGCAAAATCACGCATCCGAGGCAAACATGGAAAATGCGTAATATTCTAACCTTGTATTCTGACTCCTACTATGACGACAAACTCGCAAAAGTTCCGCATATGCGCATGCGCTAAAGACAAACTATAAACCTTATTACCCCTTCGATACCACAAGTTTTCTTAGAAAAATTGCGCAAACAGCTAGTGAGATGGAGACGCACAATTAATTCGGAATTAAAACTAAAAGCATTTAAACGCTTATAAGGGTTACCTCACGCATAAAATTCATTTCCATAAACATTGTTCGCAGTTTGTTAATATATACTCGCAACTACGGAGTGAACCGCGGATCACGTGTACGCGTCCGCGCCTGTGTGGCTAAGAGGCGGAGGGGGGAGTGTTCAAAGCTATTTACCATCCTTTCAGCCATAATTACGAATACATCCCCCCCCAATAAGATGCGCACGTCTTTTACTGTTTATCACTCCCACCCACTCACCCAAGTTTGGTAATCCTCGTTAAAAGAGTTTTGTTTTAATCTCGCAGAAGCGAGAACAGGGGATTAAATACAGACTTCATTAAATATTGATATTTCCTCGTCTTAAACTCTAACAATAAAACACACACACATATATATTTTACATATATTATTCATGTCATACGATTTTACTTCAATCCTCACCAGGTGATCCATACTGTTATCCTTGCGTTAAACGTAAATTTCGCTTAGTAAACCACTACGGGTTATCCATATCATTAAAAAAATGAACATTTAAGTGAGGAAATAAAGCCGCTAAGACGCAAGGTGTTACTAAGTGTGAAAGAATATGATAAAAAATATATGCACCTTAACCAACCTATATAGAAAGTCGAATCAAAACACAACACACATGGTCTGAAGATTGCGTTCATACATGACACAGACTATCGCCGCTCGGTGTTGATTTCAGAGATCAGTTTAGCTCACTGGTGCCCCCTGTATATAAATTTACTCGAGCCACAAGATTAGCAACTAGTTTCCACCTTTTACTGTGAAACCAATAAAATGTAAACGCAAATTCTACTTCGTCAGCTTCTTTTCTCGCACTTCCCGCTTGTAGAATCCCCTTCCTGGCTTCGCCGTCAGCTACAATCTCCAAGAATTTAAATGTAAAGTCAATAGTCATCTTCTATCTCACTAACATGCATCCCCCCTCTCTCTCATGCTCCTTTCTCCATTCACTCCACTCTCTTTGCTCTATCTATGACACTGAGCACTTCTAATCGTAAATATAGCATATATAAAAACTATATTTGTATTATGTGGGCGTGTGTGAGTTCGTGATAAAATATGTTTTAATAAAGATTATTTCAGATTAAATTTTCAGTACATGTAAAAGTTTACTTCTACTTAATTGGACGCTTACTCAGATCAGACGACGGTAAGTAGACTAGTAGATTACCTATCGTAAAACCACACGATACAATATGAACAATAAAACAACAGTAATTAAAAAAAAAGTTTATATATATATATATATATATATATATGGTTTAATTACTTGATTTTTGGTCGTAATAAAAATTGGACTAGTCAACATTTTTTTTTAATCGTATCACCCCGAGCAAGGCGGTAACGCCACTGATGTGCAGGGGGCTACGTAATAGTGAAAAGATTGGAAAAGATAAAGCCGGAAACTACATCCTAAACAGGGAACAAGGGATGAGCCTCTTAACCTGTTCCATAGACGTGGGTGGAGTGTGAACCGGGCGATAATTTGTATTAAAAAGTGTTCAAGACAACTATATTGTAGAACTTTTGAATATTTTCCATATGTAAACGAATTATTACGCGACCTAGGTTTCTACCATGAGTGGTGTCTTCAGGCGATTTGCAATAATTGCAAATCGCCTAGACCACTCATGGAAGAAACCTAGGTCGCGTAATAATTCGTTTACATGTAAGGATATATATATATATATATATATATATATATATTCCACATGTAAATATATATGTGGAATATATAATTCGTTTCCATATATAATTCGTTTACATGTGGAATATATATATATATATATATATATATATATATATATATATAAAGAGAGAGAGAGAGAGATAAATAGAAAGATAGATACGTATATATAAATATATATACATACATATATATACATATATATAAATATATATATATACATAAATATATTCGTGTATATATATATATATATATAAAGATAAAGAATCTGACAGATTCTGTTATGTCTCAACGAAGGAAACTTGATTCTTCTACTAAATCTGAAATTGTGAAACTTAGAAAGGACAATAATACCGTACAACAAATTGCTGACAAGGTAAACCGTTCGAAATGCGTTGTCGAAAGCAGAGATTTGAAGTTATATAATTACATCGGTAGCACAAACAATAAGAAGAAACCTGGCCGACCTCGAAAAACAATTGTCAGGTAGGACAGGATAATGCATGCCTCGTATTGAAAGATCGTTTTCGAACTGCAGGAAATATTTCACAATGGTACAGTTGATATCGGCTCGAAACGAGAAATCGGGGAGCCGAGTTCGAATTCTAGTTGAATCCATTGTATTCACTTACGCGCAAATACCCTTGGGAAAGGTATTAATCCGTCTCTTCCTTCCAGTTATGGGCTAAATAGCAGGACAATTTGGGTTTTATAGCCTTGGTCGGCAACCAGTCTACCGCAGAAAGCAATGGCAACCTACTGCGGGATAATCTTCTGCCCAGTCAGTCATGTCTCTTTCGAGACATGATCGTCCAAGCGTGTATCACGTATGGCACTTAGCTGACTGAATGGAGGCCTTATTAATAAAAACGAAAAAACCAATAACGTCAACTACGAACACGCAAACGACGTAGGGGCTACATAGGAGGAAAATTATAAGAAAGAGTCACAGGTTATAGGGGGCGTCAGGAAGTGGATAAGAGAAGGATGAAAATACTGTTGAGAGCAGAGTGGACGGAGAAAGGATCATGAGAGAGAGAGAGAGAGAGAGAGAGAGAGGATGCAGGTTAGTGAGACAGGAGATGACTATTGACATTTACATTCTTGAAAATTATAGCTGTCGAGAAAGCAGAAGCTGAAGGGAATTCCACAGGCGGAAAGCGCGAGAAAATAAGCTGATGAAGTAGAATTTGCGTTTACAATTTATTGGTTTCACAGTAAAAGGGTGGAACCTATTTGCTAATCTTGTGGCTCGAGCAAATTCATGTATGGTGTGTACCAGTAAGCTAAGTTGATCTGAGCAGAAGCCGTGTAGAAGAGATGTTTAATTATTTAAAGAAATATATTTTAATGCTTTCTAACAGGTTCAAATTTTTTGTTAAAATTTTTTCACCAGTAAAAGATAAATAAATAATAAATCGATACTGCAATTATCAATTTTTGTTCTGATCCCTCTTCACCTCTTCAATAGGTGTGGGTGGAGTGTGAACCGGGCGATAATTTAGTCTATTTACTCCAATTGAAAAAAAAAAAGTGGGAAGATTAGAAAAGAGAAAAACCGGAAACCGCATCCTAAACAGGAAACAAGGGATGAGCCTCTTCATATTTTTATTATAGGTATATGATAATGGATTTGTGGTGTAGGGAGCTGGTTATGGTTTCTTTAATTCGGCCTTGTGTCAGACTTAACCGAGCTCCCTACAGCTTACAAGTTTTATGCAGAGTTATAATCATCAGATGGTTTTCATCAGAAGGTTGGTTGTCGGCAGGTTGGAATATGTGGAATTGTGTGGAATAGTGTAAGAATAAAATATACATTTTGTATTTTAAAATAGAAATTTATTAAAAGGAAAGAATAACACAAGTTGTAGAAGTTAATGTGCAATTAGAAACATTATTAAAAAAATTATGAGTAAAGTTCGAGTTCAATGATAAAATTAAGTTAAGGGTATCGAAAGTTCGTACAAAATGTTCGTAGTAGTAACTGTTGAAAGTGATAAGAAGAAAAAGAAAGAGAACAATGTGAGACCTGACCTTATCTCCGGGTCGATTTGAAGTTGGTTACATTTTAGATGTTTCGTCTCTCGGCTCCCATCTCTGTGTCTCTTGACTGAAGCCGAGGTCATTTATATAGTCTTTTTTTTTTAATTTAGCACTGGATCGCTAAGACCTCAAGTCGTGCAAGTCGCTCCCATTGGTCAAAAATCATTCTAACACCTACTTGGGAAATCTAGTTTCAACTTTTTCGTTAAGCAGATGGTCAATCCTTTTCCTGTTTGGGAAAAACCAGGATTTCACGCGTCATTTTGAATTTTTAAAGTGAAGAAGAAGGTTGATTTTAATTAATTTCTTATCTGCCACAGGTTATTATTTACGTTTGAGTTTAGACTTTTTTTGTGTGTGAATAAAAGCTCGCTGATAACGTATTCCAAACAAACAGTATGAATTTTATTTAGCATTATTAAAAACAATTAACAAAGAGGTATTAACTTTTTCTTAAACCAGTTATTCAAAAATGTATACTTTTAGTTCTACCAGATGAAAATAAAATGAGAAAAATATGGCATATAATTTTGTTTTTGCGTAGCGGTTCCTTGGGACATGTAATTAATTTTAAGGGTTACATGTCGTGGACCCGGTTAAGAAGTCCAGCAAGAAATAATATAACAACAATCAAAATAGGAAAAAACTCCCTAATGAAGTATTACAAACAGTGTGAATTTTATTTAGCATTATCGATAAATTTGACTAAGAAATATTAATTTTTTCTTTAACCAGTTATTCAAAAATATATACTTTGGTATCTACCTCGTGAACTTATTCTTCTATGTGCCCTGTCCCTTCAGGACGTAGGCGATCATGGCTTTCCACGTTTCCCTATCCCTGGTTGCACGCCTTCTCCTGTTACACTGTGCAGTCCTCGTTCTGTCCTCCACCTGATTAGGTCCTTCAAATATGTTATCCGTTGCTTTCCCCTGTCTCTTTTTCCCTCTATCTGGCCTGTTAGTATCAGGTTTTTCAAGCCCTCCTTCCTCATTGCGTGTTCCAGAAACTTCAGCTATCTCTTCCTGGTGCTCAGTATTAATTTCCTTTTTGTTTTCATCATTTCCAAGACCTCATCATTGCTCACATGCTCGATCCATGAGATTCGCAGCATCCTTCTGTAGAACCACATTTCAGTTGCTTCAAGTTTTTCCTTCATCTTTGATGGTATTGGCCAGCATTCACTGCCATATTGAAGGACGGACATCACGTAGCAATCCAGTTCTCTCTTTCTAGTTTCTAGCGAAATTGTCCTGTTTCTTAATATTTTACTCAACTTCTGGAATGCTTCCTTCGCCATGCCAATTCGACTTCGGATCTCTGTGTCGTACTTTCCGTCTTCTGTTATAACGCTTCCCAGGTATTTAAATTTTTGTACCTGATTGATTCTGGTATTCCCGACCTGTATTTGGCATTTTGGGTTACCCTTTTTATTGATGACCATGCATTCGGTTTTCGTGCAGTTTATTTCTAGTCCTTTCTTGTTACTTTCTTCTGTTACCTTCTGTGAGAGGTCTTGTAGTTTCCTTTCTGTGTCTGCTATCAGCACTGTATCATCTGCGTACCTTAGGTTGTTTAAATTGTGGCCTCCGATTACGAATCCAGGCATAACTTCTAGGGTCCTCAAACCTCGTGAACTACGATGAAAAAAAAAAAAATGAAAAAAATAGGGTATATAATGTGGACGCGACGAGGAGACTAGAATAACAGACTAACCAATGCTTTACGACAAGCACACAAACAAATTAAGAAATTAGCGCATGTTGTATAGAAATTTTGATCAATTTTCATCCATCCGACCGTGCATAAAATACTGTTGTCATATCTGGTCAGGCGACTCCAGCCACTTTTTCACCGGCGGAATGTGGCTTCCCTCCGTCTCTTCTACAAATATTTTCATGGATTCACCTCCGACGAACTTAGGTCACTGGTGCCCCCTCCATAAGAATTTACTCGAGCAACCAGACTGGCAACAAGGTACCACCCTTTTGCAATTAAATATACCAAATGCAGCCGACACTTCTACTCCATTTGCTTCTTTTCTCTCATTTCCCATCTGTGGAACTTCCTTCTGTATACTTGCTTTCCTGGCGGATACAACCTCCAGGAATTTAAATGCAATGTCAATTCCCATCTCTTAGCTATTTGACTCCAGTCTTTCCCTCGTCCTTTCAAATCATCTCGTGTGTCTTATCTTGTTCTTTTCCTTTCTCTCTACCTTCACACCTGTATTCCCATACTTCTCTTGCCTTTTCTCTAGCATCCGCTACATCTGGTTCTTTCTCTTCACTTTCCTCTTGCCTAAACCTTTACTCTCTTATGTAGCCCTCTGCGCATCAGTGGCGGTACCGCCTTGTTTGGGGTAAAATGATTAAAAAATATATTATTATTCGTTTACCAATCCAAATTCGAAGATTTTTACTCTGTTGCCTGACATTAATTACTTAATTTGCAACTCCGAATTAAGCAAACACTGCAATATATATATATATATATATATATATATATATATATATAATTATTAACTAGTTATTAATCGGAATTAAATTATGCCAGTATACAGTTGCATTAAAAAGTGCTCAATACATATATGATGTAGAGCTTCTAAACGAGAAATATTACTAAATGAAACGTCCGAAGTAATATTCGGATGTAAACACATCAGAAAATATATTTTAGGATTTTACAAACTTCCTGACAAATCAACCATAGTCAGATTGAAATAAGGACAAAAAGAAAACTTATCTAAGCCGACACTTTTCGTCGTCTGGGGGATTTTATCAAGGCAAATGTCCCTCAGAGGAGGAAACACGTCGACTAAGATAAGTTTTCTTTTTGTGTTTATTCATATTGTCCTATTACAGATATAATCTATCTGAAATTTTTACATGCACACACACGCGCACGCACACACACACACACACACACACACACACACACACACACACACACACACACATATATATATATATATATATATATATATATATATCAAGGACAAATTTAACCTATCATATTACTCTGAATAGTACTCATTGAACTCTCTATATGGATATATCTCTAATATTTTATATTAAAAAGATCTCATTGGATTATCCTCTCATTTTACAGATTTGATATCACTACCTCTGTGTGTGTGTGTGTGTGTGTGTGTGTGTGAGAGAGAGAGAGAGAGAGAGAGAGAGAGAGAGAGAGGTCAATTTAATGATAGTATAGACCAGCCACAATATTCAAAAGATCTTGTAAGGTCTAATCAAACGTTTTCATTATAATTTAAAATGAAATAAATTATAGAGAAAATATATTCTTCTTTGCTTTTCTCTCTCTCTCTCTCTCTCTCTCTCTCTCTCTCTCTCTCTCTTCTATCTATCTATCTATCTATCTATCTATCTATCTATCTATCTATCTATCTATCTATCTGTTTCTTTCTCACTCGTTATTTCACTCCCTCTCTCTCTCCCATATGTATGTATGTATATTGTTTTACTGCGATAACGTCTAACGTTAAGGTTGTTGTTTTATCAATGATTTTTACTGATAAGACATATTTTGGCAAGCAGGTCTTTTATCGTAAAGTGCTCGATGTCGGGGTGGAGATAGAGTGTTGATAACCACAAAGAGTTTGTCTCTTTAACTGAGTAGATTTATGAATCTCCTCAGTTAAAGAGATAAATTCTTTGTACTTATATACACTAAGCCGTATAACCTTGGTTGGTAACCAGTCTACGAGAAGGACAAACTCTGATTTCAAAACGATTTCAAAAAGTCGTTTGGTGGCCTTGTGTCACACTATGTGCACCAGTTCTGCTTATTCGGTTCTTCCAAAAAGTGTGGTTGCTTCTGCACAAGACATCATCTCTAAAATCAAACCATATGTGTTTGTAAACTAGCTGTTCGTTTCTAAAAAGTCAATTGCTTACCCTGAAACGCGCCTCATATATATATATATATATAAGACATAATTAAGTACGTAATTAAGCAGTTATAAATCTAGTTTTATTCAACTCAGAATATTCAAGGAAAAAATTTACATTAGCACAGAGGCGAAATATTGGGGTTAGGTGAAGGGTAAAGGAGTATACAGTTTAACATTAATTAGAGTAGATAGACTAAACTATCGCCCGGTTCACACTCCACCCACATCTATTGAACAAGTGAAGAGGCTCATCCCTTGTTTCCTGTTTAGGATGCGGTTTCCGGTTTTCTCTTTCCTAATCTGCTCACTTTGTTTTTTTGTTTTTTTTCAATTGGAGTAGATAGACTAAACTATCACCCGGTTCACACTCCACCCACGTCTATTGAACAGGTGAAGAGGCTTATCCGTTGTTTCCTGTTTAGGATGGGGTTTCCGGTTTTCTCTTTTCCAATCTCTTCACTCCTATGTAGCCCTCTGCACATCAGTGGCGTTACTGCCTTGCTCGGGGTGATATGATTAAAAAATAAAAAATAATAAAAAATAGCGACCATACCGGAAATGTCACAAAAAAAATTAAAGAAGCACATACACCAGCCCATATGTATACAAAAAATCTTAAAGGGAAAACAATATAATTTACAAGAACAACAGAAGTAAATAGAGCTTTAAATAGAGTTTTAAATAAATTTAATAATCTTTAAATAATATATATATATCTAGAGAAAGAAAGAAAGAAAGAAAGAAAGAAAGCTCAACACATGATTAAACGGTTATAAATCCGGAATTTATTTTGGCAGTTGTAAGAACAAGTTGCTGCATTAGACCCTGATTTTTCAAGTCCGACGTATCAACTTGCATTTTTAAAACTGCCGAAATAAATTCTGTATTTATAACTGTTTAATTATGTGTTGAGTTTTATTTCCCAAATTTTATATTGCTCTGGATACTATCCATTGAGCACTCTATTTTTATCTATTTAATATTTTAATCTATATTAATTACATAAATTTATAGGATATATATATATATCGAAGTTAAGCATCACCGAAGTTATCACCGAAGTTAAGCAACGTTGAGCCTGGTCAGTACTTAGGTGGGTGACCACTTGGGAAAACCAGGTGCTGTTAGCGTTCACGGATGTGCATTGTGGTGCGGTGGATGTCGGCTTGGAGGTTGAAATCGGTGAGCCGAGTTCCAATTTCAGTCGAGCACACTGCATTCACTTGCGCACTAGTGCCCTTGGGAAAGGCATTAATCCGTCCGTTCCCTCCAATTATGGGTTAAATAATTGAGGTCCGCTGTTCATGCGATCTGTGGCAGATTTCTGCACCGATTGTTTGTTATCAGCTGTTCCAAAAAGTGTGGACGGTACTACACAATGCCTTCACCACTATAAACAAATCTTTGTGTGGATGTCTTACTAAGGTTAGACCCTCATACATCATCGAAATCGATGGTAGAGTCCATGATGATATATATATATATATATATATATATATATATTATTTTCACACAAACAAAATAGACGACTACTACTATCGTTTGTCCATGAACTGCTTAATACACTCAAAACAACTGTCATCTTTGACAATGGGTGAAGTAAGCCGAAAGCTCAGAAAGGATTAAATAAACACAGGTATCAATATTGTGATTTCTTTCCTCTTTCAACGATAATGCTATTTAACCTTATCAGACGATATGGAAAGAATTTACAGAAAAATAAATCGACAAAACTTGTCTATATTATTTAATGAAACATTCATCAATATATATATATATATATATCGTCCTACATCGATTGCACAACTCGGAGTTTCATGCGTTATGCAATCATCAGGTACATTTTTCAAACTAACAGTTTAATAGATTTGAATTTAACTTCACTCAGTGTTCATGAGAGGTAAATCTTATAAAGTTAGGTTAAAGCTTTTTAATCTTTAAAAGAGACTCCATCTCTCTCTCTCTCTCTCTCTCTCTCTCTCTCTCTCTCATATCACGTTGAAATACCGGTTCTGGTACAATCAGTCAGTTAAGTACCATACACGCTCTGGGTGATCATGTCTCGAAAGAAACATGATTAACTGGGCAGAAGATTATTCTGCAGTAGGTTGCCATTGCTTTCTGCGGTAGACTGGTTGCCAGCCAAGGCTATAGAATCCAGTCTGTCCTGTTATTTAACCCATAACTGGAGAGACGGATTAATATCTTTTTCAAGGGCATTTGTGTGTAAGTGAATACTAGTAATTCAACTGGAATTCGAACTCGGCTCCCCGATTTGTCGTTCCGAGTCGATATCCACTGCACTACAACATCTTAGAATTGCACAATCACTGAAGTTAAACAACGTCGAGGCTGGTCAGTCCCAAGATGGGAATACCAGCTGCAGTTAGCTTGGATGTGTGGGTGGTGTAATAGACAATGGCTCGGAATTGCTAATCGGAGAGCCGAGTTTCAAATCCAGTTGGGTTATTAATTTTCACTTAAGCCCAAATACACTTGGGAAGCAAATAAACCCACATCTTCTACTCCCAACTATGGGTTAATTAATAAATCATTATTCTTTCCAAAAGGAAAAATTCTAACAGTGTAAAAATATTTTCTGGCTTTAAATAAGCTGCTAAAGGATTGATAAACCGTAAAAAATAATCATTCAAACAATAAATATCTTGCTATATGAATTTATTATTATAGTCTGAGATAAAATGTTGAGGTACACATACAATCTGTGCTTGGACATCTCGATGTGGTGTAATGGTCAACAAGCTTTTGAGTAGTGAGTTCGATCTTCACTGGGTGCTCAATGCACCCAGTGAAGACCTTGTGTCACCTTTAAGTTTTTATTAAAAATCGGTATCACACAATGCAAGGCAGTAAAGCCACTAAGACACAAGTGGTTACAGGGTGTGAAAGAATTAGGAACAAAAACATTAATGACCGGGAAGTGGAAACAAAGCAGTAATCAGGAGAACAGTAGCTTTGTTACGTTGGCCTTGTGTCAGATCAAACTCTGTAAATAACTGTACTCATTCCTACACTCATAGGCGCATTGCTCCTTCTCCCTACCCCGATACATCTGAATAATTTGCATAAGATTAAGAATAATAAACACACACAAAAATACATTTACACAACAACAATCGATTTTTACGCACCGGCGTATGCAAGAAGATTCATTTCAGCTCTGAAATCATTAATAATTTTTTTTTTTTTACCTTAATTTAAATCTATACCCATTACCCAGCACATTTTCCCCACCCCTGTACGCGCACATGCAGGCAGTTAAAAGCTGCGTTCGAACCTGCTTACATAATTAGAAGAAAGTCGCTCTCTCTGAACAAAGACAAACACTTCTAAGCAACTTTGAAAGCTTCCACGACGCTCGTTGCTGGAGAAGTTAAAGAGAATCTTTTTAATGCGACTACATCACCGAGTCGTGTACACGCACCAGCAGCAGCCATCATCATCATCATTATCATCGTCGTAATAAATTCTACAATAGTAACCTCTGCCGACGTTGCCGTCAACGGTGTAGTATTAGTAGTAGTAGTTAAGAACGGCCACTTCATCAGAAAGTGTGTGGACGATGGCAGAGTCTAGGAAGCCGAACTCTTTACAATGGACTAAGAAAAGCAAATCACTGGAATAGTTTTACACAGGGATTTTTTTTACAAGTATTACCTTCTTTTATAAAACGAAACAAAAAAAAAACGAAGACAAAAGAAAGACACAGAAGAAAAAAAAAACATGAAAACTTCAACAAGGTGAGGAATTCTTAATGTTGGAAATATTGTTTTTGTTTTTTGCGCTACCCGTTTCTTGTCGAAATTAAATTATTCATATTTTCTGCAAATTTAATCCCGCAATTTTTTTTATTTTAATTTCATAAAAAATTACTGTTTTATGCGCGCATATAGTTCTATTTTTAAGCGTATTATTTAATATTTACAATTTCTAAACAACTTTCTCTTGGAACGTATAAAGCACACTTTTTCTGATGTAAATAAAAACCCCTAAATTAGAAATTACTTTGTCAAGACGCCACCAAATCGAACCGTTGACGAAAATCGTGGAAGCATTTTTTCATTTTTTTATCTGGAAACTCGCCAATAATAAGTCTTAAAGTGCGTGAAAAAAATTGATTCTGAAATTTATTCTAAAATCGCATAGAAAAACGTTTTTTGAAAAAAAATCCGCGTTCATTTAAAAAATCAGTTTCATTCAAAATGTAATTGTAAAACTTTTTCTTTTTTATGAATCGGTATTTTTTTTTTTTTTTTTTACTTTGCATCAACAATAATTCAGTTCAGTTCGAGGATTTAAAAAAATCGATTGACGCTAGAAATTATATAAGACGTGATTAGAATTTACCAAGAACTTAATTAGTCACAAAGTTTGTTTTTTTTTCTGTTTTTGTTTATCTTTAACTTTTTTTTTCTCTTTTGCGACCTGTTTTTAAATACCGATTTTTTTTTTCTCTTAAATTCCTGGAATATGCCTTTGTTTATTTTACGATTAAAGTGGTACTTTGATTAACTAAAGGCTTTTGTTTGTATTTTTTTTTTTTTAAATCACCGCCCATAGCAGAGTTTCTCTATATCTTTTTCCGTCAACTTAGTTTTATCAAAAATCCGTGTTTGAGAAGTTTATTTATTGTTTGTAATCCATAATTAGTAATCAGCAGTGGTCACTAATACGTTTTAAATATAATAATTGTCAATACATGCAAATGTGCATTTTTTTTTCTTCTTCTCCCTCTCTAAAAAAAAAAAATGCTTCTTCTTGAATAGCGCCAGGAACTAAAACCAAATTTACGTTAAATGATATGCAAAAGAGGATGATCAAGCATGCGACAAGGGATCATGATAGACGTTTTCTGGGAGCAAAGTTAAGTAGAGAGCAATAGTCGGCCAACAAGTCTCGCTGGGTGCATCGTAAACGGATTCCATTCCCAGCTCTCTGGACGCTGCACTTTTAATGGCCGTGTGCCATACTAGGCTTAGTTTAGTCTAGCTAAAGGATGATAAGGCATAACGAAGACGGGCTAACAACCTTGAAAATCAATTCTTGCTTTTAAACCGAGCTCGAACCCCGATCTCCAATGGGAGTGGGCCAATGCACACCCCTATCTTAGTCACAAGGGCATCTTCCGTAGAGGAATGCTGATTAAGCTAACCTTGCAGGCTATTCGCTTATGATCAGAGTTCGATCCTCATTGTGTTCCTAAATATTTTTTGCATTGGGGGAAGTGTAACAGGGGTTAGGAAGGAAGACTTGCCGACCCTTGCAGCATTTACAGTCCTTACTTGTTGCTCCTTTTTATAGCCTTGAGTCAGACTTTTGGGTGCTTATCATAGCGCAAGGTAGCCACTGTCTATTTATTACAAGTGTATGAGTTCGAGTTTAATGGGGTGCACCACACTTTTAACTTTGTGTCAATCAAAGTTAAGTAAACGTCTGTATTGGCTTCTCATTGTGGAATCTCCAACAGCAATACGACAGTAGGGTGTTCGATCTTAAGCGGATGACGTATTATTTCAAGCAGGGTGGAATTAAAGAAATATGAAACGGAGAGTAAGGCTAAAAATCAGTATTAAAGATCCTGATTCAACATTTTTTTTTTCGTTCTTTGCATAAAATGGACTGTATTTTTTAATATATTTTCTTAACCATCTTTTTGTTTTGAATTTTAAAATACTCTTATTGCAATTTTTATCTTTTTTACTACTTTTATGCTCTTTTTTTTTTTTTTTTTGAAAGAAGTCGATAAACTTAGTTTTCACATAGTAATAATAAGTGTTTTATGCTAGTGTTTTCTGGGTGGTGGAGGGAACGGAAAATTAAGTTTTCTGTTTAATTTTCAGACTTAAACAAATTTCAAGACAAATGCTTAAGCCCCACTCAAAATTCCAAAGCCAAGAACACAAATATATCTTCCCTTTCAAATCCCCCATCCCTTACAGCAGTGTGGATATATTTCGACCGCGACAGAGGCAATAAACAGGAACAAGAGAAGTTCAAAGTTTTATTTATTTATTTTTGTGGTGAGAGATTTAATCAAATGCTCTGTTCGATAACAAAGCAAATTTGATATAACAGTTGTTTTTTTTTTGGGGGGGGGGGGGTATTTTTTTTTTTTTTTTTTTACACTTTGAATATGAGATGTGGTGCAGTAGATACTGACTCGGAACTAGATATCGGAGGGCCGAGTTCGAATTCCAGTCGAATTTGTTGTATTCCTTATGCGCAAATAACCTTAGAAAAGATAACCCATCTCTTTCCTCCAGCAATGAGTTAAATAGCAGAACAGATTTGGTTCTGTGGCCTTGATTGGCAACCAGTCTACCGCAGAAAGTAATGGCAATTTAATGCGGGAAAATCTTCTGCTAAGTCAGTCATGTCTCTTTCAAGACATGATCGCCCAAGTGTGTATCATGTATGGCATTTGATTTAACTGACACTTTAAAGAAATTAATATCACATAATTGTGTCTCTTAACATCTGAATAAAGACTGTTCCCATTATTTAATTTAAACTAAGGTAATTTCTTTTATTTCAGATTTTTAAGTTTTAAAAGTTGGTGAATTTCCCCCAAACTTCGAATCTCTTTAGTGTAACTTAATGCATAATTTTTTTTTGTCTGTATCGTTTTTAAAATGGCCTGTGTGTGTTTCCATTGATTCTGCCGAAATGGCTACATATATATATATATTTTTAACCTTTTCACCCGATGAGAAGCACGTAAAAGTAGCTTCGAAACGCGCAAAGTTTTGTGTAGTGATACTATGAATTTATAAACCGTTGTAACAACTATTACAATATATGTGTGTGTGTGCGTGTAATTGATTATAATGTTAATTTTCAAATCCGATTGAACGAGTTCTTTCTGTATATAGAAGAGGATCGAACCCCTTCTCCCTCGTCGCCTTTTTCAAATCGTATCGAAGTAATAACTGATGTTATGTAGTCACATAACTCAATACATCTCCTTTCTCCACTGAATCTTGCGATGAAATTTTTGAACAGCAACTCTCCTTAAAGGGTTATGTATGTATGTGTGTGTGTGCACGCGCGCTTTTTCATGAATTTCAACTAAAATATTTTCTCGATTTATGAAGCAAAAACTAATATTTATTTCATATTATCATGCTGTTTTTGTCAGGCAGATGTCATTTAATGTAACTACGGGGAATACAAAGCCGTGTACGCACACACACACACACACACACACACACACACACACGGGGATAGATTCTGCTTACCTCCATCTTTTTTGATTAGCTTTTGGAAAGTGGGTCGAAGTAAACACTCTTTTCATTTTCATTCACACACACACACACACACACACACACACACACACACACACACACACACACAATGAAATACCGGTTCTCGTACGATTGCCAAAGTTAAGCAATGTCGAGGCTGGTCAATATCCAAGATGAGTGACCGCTTTGGAATACCAGGTTCTGTAAGCTTGGGTGTGCGGGTGTTGTAATGAATAACGGCTCGAAATAGAAAACCGAGCAGCCGTGTTCAAATTCCAGTCGGGTTCATTATATTCACTAACACGTAAATATCATTTAGAAATGTATTAAATTAATCCACTTATTTCCCCCCACGCCATGTGTTAATTAAGTAGGAATTAATATTCTTAAAATCTAAAAATATTTCTTAAATTTAAATAACCATCTTTCATTGAATAATATAGACGTACTATGCATATTTTTAATAATACTCCTTCCCAGTTCTCTAATTAGCTACTTGATGTTAATTTGATTCATCAAGGAAGGCGCAATATATTCCTGAGGATAATTTTCGATCAGAAGTACTTGAGTTAATAAAAACTACGGCACTTTATATTATTCCATGAAACATCTATCTAAACTTATTTATAAATGGAACTGTGTGTGTGTGTGTGTGTGTGTGTCCGTTACCTATAGACTCCGAAACGGTTGAACCAATTTTCTTGAAAATTTACACAGTTGTACTATGAGCATCTGCGAGTGTTCTTAGCTAGGTTTTGTGTCGAGGTACCCCCGATAAAAATCGATAATCGAAAAAATCTGGTTATAGAAGGAGTGGTCCGATTTTAATCAAATTTCATACACTCATAGACATAAGAAACGATATTCAGAAGTTTCAAGGTTGCAGTTCTTACAATAGTGCAGAAAATCGATAATATATATATATATATATATATATATATATATATATATATATATATATAAATGCAAGATGTTTGTGTGTGTGTGTGTGTGTGTCTGTCTGTTTATCTGTCTGTATATCCTTTATACAAATCCACGATTTTTATCCGATTCTCACCAAACATCAAAATTTTACTTACATCCAGTCATTTTTCTTTCAGTCTACGGTTTTGCTTTAACTGGAAACAACTATTGCTTTTTAGTCTTTCGTGCCAACCTCCAAAAGAGTCTGAGCTCCAGGACCATGGATTAGTTTTAAAGCTTTCATTACACCCGGGCAACGCCGGGCTATAGTGCTAGTTGTTTAGATAAATTATGCTGCCTATGCATATAACCATTTAGAAGGTGATAGATCTATTTTTTGGGAAGAGTGCTAAATATCGGTAAAATACTCACCTACTAACCACTGGCCTCTAGCTCTCTCTCCCCTCCCCTGTATAAGCTTCCCTTTCTCTCCGCCCATGTACCTGTCATTGCACCTGCTTTCTCAGTTTTCTATTGTTCCTTTCTAACTAGCTTGTACTCCTCACTCTTTTCTAATTAATCTTTCTACACTTATGTAACCCCCTGCACATCAGTGGCGTTTCTGCCTTGCTCGGGGTGAAATGATTAAAAAAAAAAAAAAAAAAAAAAAAATAAAGAGTTTAGGATCTGGTGATCGCTTACGACGTTAAACCACAAGTGTCTCCAATGTTATGTCGTTGGTTTTAAACACGAATTTGTCAGAAAATATTTCAGTTTTTTGTTTTTTTTTTCCCTTTAATTATCTAGACAACTTGAAAGTCTCGTTTCTGTTTCTCACCATGTTGGTTTGTTTTTCAAATTCACTGTTTGCGCCGCCTTTTATTTTACTCCATTTCACACGCTGTAGACAACCCAACCGATTATTTTGATAACGTCAGCTTGAATCACTCGGTCAAACTTTCCGGAAAATTATTACCCTATTTTGAAAAGCACGCCCCCCTCCAAAAATGAAGGATGCATTTTTATCGGACACGTTTCCACAATTTCCATTTCAAAATTATCTGTGTTGGAAATATTTGAATAGATTACCTCGCGGATCTGTGTGTGTGTGTGTGTGTGTGTGTGTGTGTGTGTGTGTGTGTGTGTGTGTGTGCGTGTGCGTGCATATATATATATATATATATATATATATATATACTCTACCGGCCATAAGTTTTAGGCCATCCCAATGTTTTAAAAAAATGATGTATTTCATACTATTTTTTAGTATTTATTGCCAAGTGAATAATTGTAAATAAAAATAGAATTGTTCTTTTGTTAATATTGCACAATAATATTGCACAATAACATGTGCATCAAATGAATTTATAAATGTTTAATAATTACGTATATTGCAGTTTCATCAATGAAAGAATGAAGAAAATTTAGGGTGATGCGGACGAGTTCATCTTTGATTCCTTGCTTGGTAAAATTTTGCAAAGTAATAATAACAAAAGAACCATTCTATTTTCATTTAGAATTATCCACTTAAAAATACATCATTTCTTTAAAAAAAAAAACTGGGGTGGCCTAATAATTATGACCGGTAGTGTGTGTATATATATATATATATATATATATATATATATATATATATATACACACACAGAGGGTGCGATGGGTAAATTGACTTTTATTTTATTAATTTTGCGCACGTGCGACTGCAGAGTATAGTAAGGTCAGTTGAGCACTGTCCGTACGTAAAAGAGCACACCACCAGAAATTTGGAAACGGCCTGCTGTCATTCTTGGCATTCGCACCGGCATCTCCAATACGAATATTTCAGAGTGTTTGGGTGTCTAGGGATAATGCAACGGATTCGGAAAAGGTTGAATGAGTCTGATGATGATGGTGATCTTATGTCTCCGTTCTTCTTCCCACAGAGCCCCAGACCCAACGTGCAGGTTTACATAAAGTGCTTTTAAGAAGTAGTGCTTCTCTGGGTCAAGAGTGTGGCTGGTGGAAGACCCTATGTCTGGCAACAGAATTCTACACCATGCCACACAAGCAGGGAAACCCAGTTATAGCAATCAGACAATTTTTTGCGACCAAAGACAATTAGAGTAGATAGACTAAACTATCGCCCGGTTCACACTCCACCCACGTCTATTGAATAGGTGAAGAGACTCATCCCATGTTCCCTGGATGTGGTTTCCGGTTTTCTCTTTTCCAATCTCTTCACTCCTATGTAGCCCCCTGCACATCAGTGGCGTTACTGCCTTGCTCGGGGTGATATGATTAAAAAAAAAAAATACCCCTTATATCTGCCCACCTAGCTCTCCAGACTACAACCCCCTTAATTTTGTGTGGGGCACAGTTCAGAGAGAGAGTAACAAAACTCCTTGTAACAGCAAAGATGAACTGGAGATTAAGGATTATGGCAACATTTACCAACTTAAACAAGGAGACTGTCCAGGAGAGTTGCAAGAGATTCCAAGTTGTCTCGAGGCTGTGGTTGAAGCCAATGGCAATTTTATTGAATAAATTAACTCAATATATTTCTGTGTAATTTTGACAAATATCTGTAAAAAATGGGATGACAGTTTTTCCATTTTTGCGCAATTTAGACAATATACACATGCTAGGATGTGCGTTGCGGTGCAGTGGATATCGGTTCGGAACAAAAAATCGGGGAATCGAGTTCGAATTCCAGCCGAATTCATTGCATTCACTTACGCGCAAATACTCTTGGGAAAGGTATAATCCGTCTATTCCTTCCAGTTATGGGTTAAATAACAGGACAGATTGGGTTCTATAGCTTTGAATGGCAACCAGTCTATCACAGAAAGCAATGGCAACCTACTGCAGGATAATCTTCTGCCTAGTCAGTCACGTCTCTTAGGAGACATGATCGCCCAAGCGTGTATCACGTATGGCACTTAAATGACACATGCACACACACTGATATAAATTATAGTTTAGGACATGTACAAATTATAATTTACTCAAAAGTACATTTTGTTTCGACGTCGAAAAATCAATGTCTCATCAGGTAATAAATGATGGTACTAAAAAAAAATAATGTTTATTGCCATCATTATTAACTACCTGATGAGACATTGTTTTTTTTTTTTGTTTGTTTCAACGTCGAAACAAAATGTACACTTTTGTAGTAAATTACAATTTGTACATGTTCTAAACTATAACTTTTAATAAATATTCATAGCTCTATTTCTATATTGAGCACTCTTTTAAATTAATGTTTTGAACGTTATTAATACTTTCTTCGTTCTTTATTCACTCAGATATATATATATATATATATATATATATATATATATTGGGGTGGGGAATGTATGACAAAGTGGAAAGGGTTTACTTTGACTTCATCGGATTAAATTTGTCAAAACAAATTTAGTCCGATTAAGTCTTTGGGCGTGATCAGGTGGATGACGAAACGGGGGTTGCCAGGAGTAACAGGAACAAACATACTGAGGGCCACAAGGGATAGTGAGACGTGATCGCCTACGTCCTGAAGGGACAGGGCACATAGAAGTTTTAAAGAACCAAGTGAGTCACAAGAAAAGTTTCCCGTTTTTTTTTTGTTTGTTGTTTTTTGTTTTGTTTTGTTTGTTTTTTTGTCATACAAATATTTTTATCAATCAATCAGTTAGGATGGAAACTTTTGTTTGCGTGTAGGCGATCAGTCTCAAGGATCATTCGGTAATCTATTCTTTAAAGGGTTAAAATAGAAAATAATACTTGGATGCGAATGATGATTGTGATTTTTTTTTTTCTTTACAGTAAAAAAAACCTTTCCTTGAATAACTTCAGTGTTAAAGAACCTCTCTTACCTGTCAAGGACTAGATTAAATCTAGGCGCTTCAGTCCGGTCCTCTAACACTTGAGCTAATCGCTCAGGGCAACTTATAAATTTAATTGCCTGATTTCTTTCTCCTAATTAACTGAATCATATTAATTTCTTGAGATATAAGTGACCCAATTCCCAAATACTAAACTGACTGTTGACAAAAACGCTGTCCTTTTTTGTTTGTTTGTTTGTTTGTTTGTTTGTTGTTGTTGTGTTTTTCTTTTTGTTTGTTTGTTTTTTTTGTTTTTTTTTTTGTTTGTTTTTATTTTTATCTTACCGAGGTTCTACAATTTGTTACTTTACGTAATGACTTAAAGCAGTTGGTTTTTCTATGTCGGTATTAAACTTCAATTACTTATGGATATGCTACATTGATTAAATTAAAGTGAAAGGTGTTTTTTTTTTGTTTTTTGTTTTTTGTTTTTGTTTTTTTTTTTTTTTACCGAATCGGTGATACCCGTCTTTGTTTTCTTTAATTCTCACAGAGGATAAAATACTAAGTCTTGTAAATTGCCTTCCATTTATGGACTAAGAGCGTATATTTAATAAAAATTTACTCTCCCTCAAGTCGAAGACTGTGGTGCACTCAGAACTCCTCACACACGTTTGCTATCGTTCTACACCAAATTCTAGACAATTTTTGTCTCCAGAATCTTTCTTACACATTTCTGTCACATCTGGCCTGGTACATTTGATATGCATTTAGAAATTCTTGATAAAAATTCAAAGAATCTGCAATGTTATTGATACTGACCTAGCATCTCGTTTTAGTAATTTTCCCATCACTGTAACGTACCTTCCCTGTGCTTTTTCTATAAATGTTTTCATAGTGATTATTCTAATGAACTCTTCCCCATGATAGCTAGACTTTATGAATTTAAGTGCAGTACTAGATAGGCGACAAGGTCTCGTCATTTAACAGTTGAAATAGCTCGATGTAACCGTAAGTTCTATGCTGACATTGTCTCCGTTCGCTTTTGTGGAACTCTCTTCTTATTTCTTACTCCCAGTCAATTCTTCAAAAAGTGCGATCTCGATTGTTATTTTCTGTTTTCTTAATCCCTGTCTTTTAATGGTTCTCTCACCTTAATGTTTTCGTTTTCTTACTCAGCAACGTCTTTCGGCTTTAGTGCCTTGCTTGGGATGAAATATTTTTTAAGTACTCATATATAATTTAAATATTTAAATATTTTTAAATTACTCAAATTATATATGTGTGTGTGTGTCTGTCTGTCTTACTCCTTTTTTTTTTCTTTTTTCGCGTGTAATTTTTCCCCCATGATTCTTTTTGTCTGGATAAATTTAACCCATTCATTGTGGTATAAATTTGGTCTGAAGAGCGGTCTGTAAGAGCTCCGCGAAATAAACTATTACCAATGGATTTATAAAAACATCTAACTTATTTTCATAGGATATATATATATATATATATATATATATATATATATATATATATATATGCGTGGTACTTTTTGAAAGCTCTCAATACCAGTGATAGAGCTGACCTATTCATATAGATAGGTGTGCGTTTGTAACCCTGGGTTTCACGCTCTTGCAATCATCAGACAAACTCTGACGCAAGAGCGTGAAACACAGGGTTACAACCTCACACCTATCTATATGAATAATACACACACACACACATCTATATATATATATATATATATATATATATATATATATGTCAGACAGAAGACTATAAATAAATGGTGCCGAATGAAGATTAAATAGTAGTAGTAAGTTCCAAGTTAGTCTAGGAGACTTACTACTAACCATTGCTTAAATACACAGACGAAGTTGTTGTAATGGGTCGAATTAATTTTTATTTCTATTACTCAAGAATTTTGAGAGAAAATGGAAGCAAAAAGAAAACTTACCATCAGAAAGAGACACTTACCATTGCCAGTGCACATAATGAGGAAAGTAGGCTTGAAAAATTTAACACACACAAGACATATTGAAGGCATGAAGAAAGAAAGCAGCGTGCAACTTACCTAACAAGCTTGTGTAAATGGTTGACAAGACAGGGATTAGGAAAAATAGCGAAAAGACAAAATTTACTAAGCGCTACAAAGAGCAGGAAACTGTGGAGAGCCATGATCGCTCACGTCTTAAAGAAACACAACACACAGAAACGCTACAAGCAATTATTCATCGTAACGCTTTAGTTACAATTAGTAATTTTCATTTGCGAAGTCAGTTTATGCAGATAAATCTTTGCTTCGCGAGCGCGCCTACCGTAGAGCAGTTGTTGTCATATTCAACCTCCCGGTTTCTTCCCAATTGTAAGTTCGATCTTGCTATCCGGTGCCACAAAAATAAACCGTCTGAGATTATTGACCGCATCTCACCAGTCAATTTACCAGGGTTCGATCACAAGTGAATGACCGACAATTGTTGATTTGTGACCGACTAATCTAAAAAATACCTCCACATGGAACCATCACAACATATAGGAAGGTAGGCTAGCCATGGTATTTCAATAGGCGTATTGAAATACCATGGAAATACGCTCTTCCGCGACTCGTATACATACAATGACCATCTAACATTAAGAAAAATATGAGGAACCTAGAATAATGGGGTTGCTTCATGCCCCTATTAAAAAATAACGATACAGTCTTTGCTTTCTGGTTTTGATCGTTCCATTGTATGTGTTCAGCTTCATAGTTAAAAAAAGAATAGTCGTGTATTCCTTCTCTAACCAGTAATCGGTGTTTGGGCCTAAATACAAAGCCAAAGTTTCAGGTGTTGATTTTCAGGACAGCCATACCGTCCATATTTGAAAATTTGCAGCTACATAATCTTTCTTTCCTATCCCTTTGGCCACTATGTTGGACGATGTTCAGTAAATGACAAAAATTGTTTTACAACGTTGGCGTTGAAAGGAAGAAAAAAAGAATTTTGTCAAAGACAAATACAATGACTTTGAGTTTTGCTTAACGGCATTTCAACACCTCTATGGGTTATTTAATGCCAAAATTGGTAGGATTTTATGGTATTTTTTTAATGTTCGGTTATAATGAGAAGGTTGATTGAGTTAGGTTTTGATAAAAAAAAAATTAGTTCTTATTTTTAGAAAACTGAAAATGTCTTCTAGTTTAGTATTAAAAAATGTATTGGTAATCTTTTTTTTTCCTTCAAAAATGAATTATGGCAATAATTTTTTTCTGTCAAAAATATATTATGGTAATATTTTTTTTCTATAAAAGTCTATTGTTATGTATGTATTTTTATAAAAGTCCATTTTTTATACTTTCATAGTGTTTTGACCCCAGTTTGGGGGGTTAACTATTTGACCATTGTTGGGACCCTAACAGGTGCTACCACTCCGGGTCGGGGTGGACCTGGGAACAACAGCAATTAAAAGGTGGTTCCATGTTCCTCACAACGTCCCAGTCAGAGTCCTTACTGCCGGATGCAGAGGCCTTACTGCCGGATGCAATAAAAGCATTTCTTTCTAGTGATTCTCTATTTGTTCTGTTTCGAAATTCATTTTCTTTCTGACTTTTGTTTAGCACTCGACTACAAATGCTGCGTCTCACTTTGGTTGGCCTACACAAGCAAAGTACAATGTCAGTTTCTTTTATAAGAGAGTCAGTCAGTTAAGTGCCATACGTGATACACGTTTGGGCGATCATATCAAAAGAGACATAACTGACTGGGCCGAAGATTATCCCGCAGTAGGTTGCCATTGCTTTCTGCTGTAGACTGGTTGCCAGCCAAGGCTACAGAACCCAATCTGTTTTATTATTTAACCCATAATTGGGGGAAGAGACGGATTAATACCTTTCCCAAGGGTATTTGTGCATAAGTGAATGCAAGGAATTCAACTAAAATTCGAACTAGGCTCCTCGATTTGTCGTTCGGAGTCGATATCCACTGCACCACAACGCACATCCCTATAAGAGAGTAGTTTACAAAAAAAAAAAACTGGCGACAATAGGAAGAGGTTGGGGAGTAAAAGAGAAAGAAGCGAGAGACAGAAGGAGAATGAGAGAAAAAATTCCAATATAAAGTTTCTCCCTTAGTACATTGGTGTTACCTTCTGCATCCAGACTCTATAGTTTCATAGACTGTCCCTCTGACCCGTCCACTTCTCAGGAGATATCAGCAATTAATTTTTTTTATATATATTTCTCGTTTTTCTTTTACAGATGCACTTTTCATTGGTGTAAGGTTAATTTTTATTTTATTTTTTTTCATGGTGTGTGTTCGCGCACATGGCCGAGTGGTTAGAACGTTCGCTTTCTGACCATGAATTCCGGGTTCGAATCTCACCATGTTCTATTTGTCATGTTAGGTATGAAAAAAAATATCCCAGCGTGCGGTACCGTTGGAAAGTGCCTGAAAACCATGGCATGGGTTGACCCAAGCCTCATGAGTGAAATTTGGTAGCTATCGATTGTGCCAGCTTGAAATCAGTCATCGTGACCGAGGGCTTGAGCGTCCTGGCCTTGTTCAGATTGTTGTTCACGATAGATAACACGCTCTCTCCCAGAAACTGTAACTAAGGTCCGCTCAGCATAGTTGTGGGCTCTGTGAATGTTGAACAAACAAGTATGCCTGAGCAAGCGACTACAATAGGGATTAGCTAGCCACCCTGTTAGATGAGTATCCTCGAATACGAGTGGCCAACCATTTTGTGTGTGTATATATATATATATATATATATATATATATATACACACACAAAATGGCTGGCCTTATCTCTTCCCTCTTTTCGTTCAAATTCTGACAACTTACAACCCTTATTTCCTGCCCCACCTACATTTCACACACAATTCGCCAAATATAAGAAAAAGAATTTCCATTTCTTTTCAGACTACATTGAGACATTGTTCTTTCAATGTCGAAACAAAATGTACACTTTGTAGTAGATGATTTGTACATGTTCTAAACTATATGTGCGTGTATGTGTGACTGGCGTGTGTATGTGTGACTGGCGTGTGTATGTGTGATTGGCGTGTATATACACCGCTTATATATAAAACGCTAAAATTTCTCTTCTCTGATTCCATGCGCTTAGGGGTTAGCGACTCCGACTGACACACTAAATCGGTCAAGTATCGATCCCTGCCAGAAGCAAGTGGATGTCTAGCCACACTGATGAGCTGTGATACGTCGAAACAGGCTTGCATGTGATTGACGAATATATATATTTAATCACTTCACCGCAAGTTAGGTGAGACCGTCACTAGTGTGCAAAGACTGATATTGAGAGAAAAGATTGGGTACATGGGGTATTGAAAAAAGGATAAAAGATGAACGGGTTTCAAGAAGATTGCACTGATTGCAGCTATCGTACAAGCAATTAAACGAATGAGTGCTCCACAGGCAAGAAAAGTGGGAGAAAAGAAACTGTTAGAGTAGAAGTGAGTTTACATTTAACAATTTCAACGAGAAATGGTAGGAACTTGATGCTAGTCTAGTAGCACGCTTAAATTATTAGAGCGGTTACTCTTTCTGGCCCATTTATTATATATATGTATAAGTAGATATACGTGGGGATATGTGTAAGTATGAAAATATATGCGTAATTTGTGAGTATGTGTGAGAACTGTTAGCATACTTACATATATGTAGCACTATTTATAAGCGTGAAAATCCCGTCTTTTATAAAAATATATGTTGTGGTCCAGTGGATATCGGCTCGGAGCGAGAAATCGGGGAGCCGAGTTCGAATTCCAGCTGAATTCATTGCCTTCACTTACGCACAAATACCCTTGGGAAAGGTATTAATCCGTCTATTCCTTCCAGTTATGGGTTAAATAGCAGGACAGACTGGGTTCTATAGCCTTGGTCGGTAACCAGTCTACAGCAGAAAGCAATGGCAACCTACTACGGGATAATCTTCTGCCCAGTCAGTCATGTCTCTTTCGAGACATGATCGCCATTGCGTGTATCACGTATGGCACTTAACTGACTGACTGAATATAGTAGTTGGAAATATGAATAAGGCTTCTACTGGTCATAAAATGGGTGATCATTTTTCTATTGTTTTGAAGTAATAAACTGATCCCCCACTAATTATTACTTAATAATATAATACATATCTTCCTCATCTAGCTATGAGTTAAAATAACATGACAGATTGGGTTCTATAGCATTGGTCGGCAACCAGTCTACCGCAGAAAGCAATGGCAACCTACTGCGGGATAATCTTCTGCCCAGTCAGTCATGTCTCTTTCGAGACATGATCGCCCAAGCGTGTATCACGTATGGCACTTAACTGACTGATATGTGAGTATACGAACGCAAGATTCATATGTGGGAATGAATGGATGTAAGTCTATAGGTATGCATAAATATAAACACAGTCGCATTTGTATGTACATATGTGGATATGTGTGTATGTAGATATAAGTGAGTGTACATGGGTGTGTTAATTTGTGGGGTTACACATACATACGTATCCATGGAATTGGGAGTGGGCGTTTAATGACTTGGTGGTCACCATCTTCGCTACTGGTTTGGATACCCCCCAACTGAGATGACGCCAATGTCTCTATCCTTAATGTTTTTACTTAATGTTCATTTCAGTTAAGTAAGGCTTATTCCGGTAAAATCTTTTGTACCGAAATAGAACGAATATTGTGTGATCTCATGAAATGAGCTAATTTAGCTCATTGAAATTAATTAGAATTTATATTCAATTTAAATGACGTGTTGAGTTTTCCTTTATATATATATATATATATATATATATTTTAAGCATATCACCCCAAGCAAGGCGATAACGCCACTGATGCGGAGGAGGCTACGTAGGAGTAAAAAGATTGGAAAAGAGAAAGCTGGAAACCACATCCTAACCAGGAAACAAGGGATGAGCCTCTTCACCTGTTCAATAGACGTGGGTGGATATATATATATATATATATATATATATATATATATTCAATAAACAGTTTACTTTGTCATCAAAGAAAGAATGAATAACAAATTTTATTAGAAAGCTGGGATATTCTAGTTTCGAAAAAATTTATTTAAACTTTTAAAAGTAAAAAAAAAAACAATTTAGATCCAGAGAAATAACAATGTCGTTCTCCAAAATCTATCAGATCGTCGAAATTTTTCTTCATAAGCAATAAAAGAAATATTTGGCGGCGCCCACCTCCTCTCCGACTAATTTCTAAAATATTAAATTGTATCTATAATGGTGGCGGGGGGACCTTGACCTGATCTGTTTACTGAATATCCATGGCGACTTACCTTTACAAGACTGAAGGTTTTCAAACTACCCTGTTATTTAACACGTAGTTGAATAGGAAGGAGAGCCTGGAGAACCTGATACTGACTGGACAGATAGAAGGAAGGAGAGACAGAGGAAGGCAGCGGATAACATATTTGCAGGGTCTGATCAGGTGGATGACGGAACGGGGGTTGCCAGGAGCAACAGGAGCAAACATACTAAGAGCCACAAGGGATAGGGAGACGTGGAGATCCATGATCGCCTACGTCCTGAAGGGACAGGGCACATAGAAGAAGAAGTTGAATGGGATTAGGGAGAAATGAATTTTCCCCTTCCCTAAAGACATTAGCGCGAAGTTAACACACTGTCCAAATCTCACCCATTAACTTTTACACACACACACACACACACATACTTGTATGTATATGTACATTATATATATATATATATATATATATATATATATATATATATATATATATAAAATGTATGTGAACATTTCTCAGCCTCACCCACTTCCCAAAATCTTTTTTTTTTCACCAGGCTGTTAACTTCTAATTGTAAGTTCTTATTTATCTAACTATCTATCTATTCAACAGATGTAGTGTGTGTGTGTGTGTGTGTGTGTGTGTGGATATATATATATATATATATGGGGTACCTTTTAAGGATCTAATGCATAGAAGTAATAATGGTTTACAAGTTAGCTTGACGACTGCTCTAACTGGAATTGTATTTTACATGTGTAGATCTGCAAAAGTGTCGCTGCATGAAGTCCAGTTACGTTTTTATTGAAACGCTAAACCCAACTCATGAAGTAAATAAATGTCGAGACAAAGCAAAGACACTAAAGAAAACAGCGCTTTCATTACATTAACATTTTTTCTTTCTTTTAACGGCAAATTCACGCAACCTGTTTTGTCATTTACTTAACATCATTCAAAAACAGTAGCCAATGGACAGGGCAGAAATATTCTACGTGCCGTATCTCTTTAGGACGTAGGCGGTCATGGCCTTCCACATCTTCCTGTCCTTTATAGCTCTTAAAACTTTTTCTCGTGTTATTTTTCACAAACCTTGCTTTGTCATCCGCTTGCTCAAGCCCGTCAAGTATGTTACGTGTTGCTTCCCCACCTCTCACTTTTCCATTATCGATCCCGTGAGCATCAGAATCCCCAAGCCCTCTTTCCTCATTACATGTTCCAGAAACTTCAGTTGTCTCTTCCTAAGCTAGCTATGGTTTCTTTTCGATTTTTTATCCTCTCCAAAACCTCGTCGTTGCAGCTTCTCTCGCACTTCCCGCCTGTGGAACTCACTCCCGTATTCTTGCTTTCCTGACGGCTACAACCTCCAGAAATTTAAATGCAAAGTTAATACTCATCTACTAACCACTGGCCTCTAGCTCTCTCCCCTCCCCTGTATAACCTTCCCTTTCTCTCCACCTATGTATCTGTCATCGCACCTGCTTTCTCAGCTTTCTATTGTTCCTTTCTAACTAGTTTGTACTCCTCACTCTTTTCTAATTAATCTTTTTACATTTATGTAGCCCCCTGCACATCAGTGGCGTTTCCGCCTTGCTCGGGGTGAAATGATTAAAAAAAAAAAATGTTCGGGCCGTAGTATCCTCAGCATCCTTCTGTAGAAACACATTTCAGTCGCTTTCCTTCATCTTTGACTAGATTGTTTTGCATGTACTGCTATATAGCAGGACAGATATCACGTAAGTCCAGTTTGCTTTCTTTGTTTCCAACGAAATTTTCCTGTCTCTCAATACTCTGCTTAGCTTTTGAAAGGCACCGTTGGCCTTGCCAATTTGAAACCTTGGCTTTTTACTTAAACTCTAAAAATCTCTAGTCGGCAAAGGAATACGCAATCATTTCAGCTAGACAGCTGACCACAATTTCTATCTTTTTGGAGTAATTGAAACCAAAAAGCAAACTAACGGCCTCGCTAGTATTAAGTAACTATATTAGTCAATTTCGCAGAAATTCTTCTTACTAAGCTTCAATAATCAAACTGTGTATAGGTCTACGATACATATAGCACAAAGCCAAAAGTATGAAACAGCCAGTGAGGATCTAATACGCTACTCAGTCCTAATTGGTTTAGCGAGACAAACTGGCTAAGCATTACACCAGGTCGAAGTGCTTATCAAACTGTATATGCTTGTGGGAAGAATGTATTGCCATATTCCAACAAGGAAGGGCCATCCTACCTTTGAAAAGCAGCATTCAAAAATATAAGTCTTTCGCTAGGATCGAACACTGACCGATACCGTCGGTGTCAAACATTCTTAAATATTTTCTTTTGGTCAATTTTTTTTTCTTCAAATTTTTTAATGTTTTATTGATACGGAATTATCAATTCAAATACAAAATTAAACATTGATCGTGGCTCATCTGGCAAAGACGTCTGTACTTGTTACAAAATAATATTCAATGTTACCTTTTGCCGCTTTGCGTTACAGCAGCTAATACGAACGTGTACTTGTAAATTCCACAAATTTTTCATCACCTCCATTCCGTAAATAAATCTTAACAAGATGTTTTATTGCCATTTTTATTTTTATTTTATTTTATTTATTTATTTTTTGTCATTTTTTTTTTTTTCGGCATGTCTGGGGACCCCTTTCGGCACGAAATCTGAGTCTCACTAAATATAATCACCTCCCACTTTCCTTTTCGAAGCCATACATACGCACACACGAAATGGTTGGTAATTAGTTTTTTTCTCTGCCTTCAGCCTGACAGACACAGAAGTTTTGAAATGAATCTAAAAAGCGAAATATATATATATATATATATATATATGTGTGTGTGTACTCTTATATTTGTTGGCTGCTTTAAGAACTTAGCGAACAAGAGGACTTTGCTTTTTTTGCAATAAACTGCTGCTGCTGCTATTTGCATTGGAGTCTTCCAAGAGCTGGACATGCAGCGTGCGTGTGTGCAGGCGCGGGGCCTTCGGGGAGCGGGAAGCATTATTAGCCAATCGCCTTCTTAACATTGCTATTTTATTATTTGTACTTTTTCTCTCTCTCTTTTCTCTCTCTCTCTCGCTCTCTCTCTCTCTCTCTCTCTCTCTTTCTTTCTCTCTCTCTCTCTTTTCTTTCTCTCTCTCTCTCTCTCTCTCTCTCTCTCTCTCTCTCTCTCTCTCTCTCTCTTTCTCTCTCTCTCTCTCTTTTCTCTCTCTCTCTTCTCTCTCTCTCTCTCTCTCTCTCTCTCTCTCTCTCTCTCTCTCTCTCTCTCTCTCTCTCTCTCTCTCTCTCTCTCTCTCTCTCTCTCTCTCTTTTTTCTCTCTCTCTCTTCTTTTTTCTCTCTCTCTTCTCTCTCTCTTTTTTCTTCTCTCTCTCTCTTTTTTGCTCTTTCTCTGTTTTTTTTCTTTTTCTCTCTTTCTCGTTTTGCTGATGGCTATCACTTTTCCTTCTATCTATATCTCTCAATTTTATGATTTTTATCCCATCATTTTGATTACGACAGTGTGTCCCTAATGTAGCCTTGTGCCCGAAAGCGAGCAACATTCTAAGGCCAACATTAGCCACTTCAATCCATTGGTTTATGATTCTGTTTTTGAAAAGGCCTCATTTTAATGACAAACATTAAAAAAAAAAAATCTAGTTGAAATTTGACTCGTTAAAATGTTGCTTCAGGCGCTCCTCTGGGATTAGGGCACCTGAAGCTTAAGCTCCATTAGTTTCTTAGATCCGCCATTGGAAAAGAGGACTCTATAGCGAGGGCAAACTGTTTGTCGATATAAATAGTGGGGGACATAGAAATGTGTCTAAAAACTTAATGACAAATTTATTTTAAGCTCCCTAAGTTTACCGCGTAAACTTCATTGTCCAAAAATATCGTTTCGGTGCTGAGATATAATTTTCACCTCCAAATCTGTGCAGCCATCCCATCCCCCGATGCAGACACTTTCCGTGCGGCTGCGAATAAATCTGAAGCAGATGTGCAACTGGGTTGCCGTCTGTGGTTTTGCCAGAAAGTAGCCTTCATAACCGAGGGTTCGAACGTAAAGGCCTTGTTTAGATTAGATATGGCACTCACTCCCAGGGTCCTGGGTACGACGGTAAACTGCATCCGGCAGCAAGTCCTCTGATTGGAAGGTTGTGAGGAGCATGTAACCACCTCTTAATGGCTGTTGTTCCTAGGTCCACCCTGACCCGGAGTTGTAGCACCTGTTAGGGTCCTAGCTATGGTCAAATAGTTAACCCCTAAACTGGGGTCAAAACACTATGAAACTATAAAAATACACTCTTATAGAAATATGTGTGTGTTTGTGTGTGTGTGTAAAAATAGACTTTATAGAAATATATACATTTTTTAAAAATAACACCAGCATTACATTTTTAAATACAAAACTAGAAGATATCTTTAGTTTTCCAAAATACAAAAAAATAAAAATATTTTTTCATCAAAATCAGATTAAATCAACCTTCTCACTATAACTGAACATCGTCCGGTTCACACTCCACCCACGTCTATTGAACAGGTTAAGAGGCTCATCCCTTGTTCCCTGTTTAGGATGAGGTTTCCAGCTTTTTTTCTTTTTCAATCTTCTCACTTTTTTTTTTTTTTTCAATTGGAGTAGATAGATCTATCTATCACTCGGTTCACACTCCACCCACGTCTATTGGACAGGTTAAGAGGCTCATCCCTTGTTCCCTGTTTAGAATGTAGTTTTCGGCTTTCTCTTTTCCAATCTTTTCACTCTTACGTAGCCCCCTGCACATCAGTGGCGTTACCGCCTTGCTCGGAGTGATACGATTAAAAAAATTTTTTAAAAAAAACTTAAAACCCCACCTTTTTTCATTAGATGACCCACATATGCCAATAAACAAACCAGAAACTCACTCCCAGAAACTGTAACTATGATCGACTCAGTATATTTGCGGTATAAACTGTGAATATTGAACAAACATGAATGTACTTCTGCAAAAGGAATTGGGTAGCTGCCTTCATAGATAGGTATTTTCGGCTACGAGTGGCTGCTGCTGTTGCAGCTATTTTATATATATATATATATATATATATATATATGAGTGTTTGTCATTAAAATAAGGCCTTTTCAAAAATAGAATCATAAACCAATGGATTGAAGTAGCTAATTTTGGGCCTTAGAATGTTGCTTTCTTTCGGGCACAAGGCTATATTAGTGAGACACACTTATTATTATCATTATTATTTATTTATTTTTTATTGATGGCGGTGGTAGTATGTTAGTAGTAATAGTATATTAGTAGTATTAGTATAATAATAATAATAATCCTCAATACCTGTACGGTGAATGTAGGAATGGCTAGCAGCTGTTATACGGTAGTAACAAAATGATTTAATAAACAGTTTTCTGTAGGTGTTTTCCTCAATGAATGCGATATGAATTTGGACGTATGCCCGAACTTGCCACACATCAGTGAATAACTTGACTGAATGTAAAAGAAATCTGTGCTTGTGGCTGATATTTGGACAAGAAATATTTAAAACCTGTAATCATGAGAAATATCTAATGGCTATAGTTTTTCACAAACGCCTCTTGCATTAATTCCTGGGCCTCGACTATGCCTTTGGCTCATATCGTCGGTGAACAAAATACAGATTAAGTATTGAAACTCAGTTGTTGTGAAGGAATCGAACATTTAAACTGACCATTATATACAACCGCTTTTCTCAGATCGATGGCAAAAAAACGTCTTAATGAATTCTGGAGGTTTTAGCGAGGACCATCCTTCTCGAACCTCGTTGGCTGGCGTTACAGACTCCCAAATAAAGAATGGTGTCAAATAACAGAATCCACGTCGCTGGAGAACATTCAAGAATAACAAAATGGATATCATGTGTAAGTTGAAGAGAAAATAATGACCTAATCAGATGCTAACGTTTCGGACAATTTTAAAGAAATTGTCAGGAATTATACGCCCCTCCGCCACCCCACACCCACTTAATACTGAAAAGAGCGATTACAGTTACTGGACTTGAGAAATCTATTTTCCTGAAAATCGTTTTTACTAAGAATATTTCATAAACTTCAACCGGAAGTAGCACCAGCCAATGAATATTGAATGTTTCTTTATAAAGGAAGTGATGACATTGCCATTTTTTTTCATTATGTCACGGTTTAAAATACATTTATCTCTAATATAAAATTATGGTGGTTGTATAACTTATTAGTAATTTTTCTTTAATCTATTGAAAAGAAAAATACAGTGTCCCAAAAGTAAGCGTTAAAAACGACCGTCAAGGACGATTTATTTTCGTATTTTTACATGTTTCCTTTTTGCTGGAGATAAGGGATATAAAATCTTTCAGAATTGACTTTCCGTGCACTTTCAACCACTTCTACTGACCATTCTCAAGGATTTTAAGCGTTCGATGTTATTTTTTCCTCGTGTTTTGACTGTAAGGTAATTTATTTTGTTTTTGAAAAGAAGCGTTCTTTAAAACCTATTACGTGTCCCGCGCGACTGTAAATCGCGTAAGCGTCTTTCTATTAAAAAAAATTTTCAAAACTCCATTTCCACTGTTAAATAATGTAAAAAAATAAATAAATATATATATATATAAAATGTACCTTATAGACCAGTAGTCTATTGGTTTTATTTAATTAATTACACTATGACTTTGTTATCTTTAATGGGTGCATTTTATATTAATATAAAAAGTTTTCCGATTATTATTATTATTATTACTACTACTATTACTACTACTACTATTACTTGGTACTTTTGTGCCAGGTGGGGACATTATTTCTGTGTCTCTGTCCTAGGACAGAGATGCAATTGAGAAAAATTATGAGAGGTAGCCGCTCTCTGGGAACAGTGTCCGAGGTCGTGCCACTCCATTGCACCAGAGGGGTAGACCGGTGGTCACCAGCGCAACCGACGGTCGCAGGGACTGAGCAATATTTTGCCATTGCTCGTGCGCACGTATTCATATTCCCTACATCAAACCTTGATCTTGTGTAGCGTCTTGGGAAAACTGATAATAATTGTTATAATTATTATTATATAAATGTGTTTACTTGTTTCTCTAAATTCATATTAGTGACAAATTCAAAATTATACATTTATTGGTCAATGTAGTTCAAAAGGTTTGCTGGAATAGATGACAGCATGAGAAGTTTAGGATTCTTCTCTACGGAACAGCATACTCTCTGATATCTGTTCTGAGCAGCGACCGTTAGGAAGAATCTACCCGAATTGAACTACTTATTTTACTAATAAAATACAAAGGGAATGAGTGGTTTAGTCACTTTTTCGATAAATTTGAACTGATCTAAATTAACGGTCATATCACGTTGAATATACCGGTTCTCGTTTGATCACCGAAGTTAAGCAACTTTGAGCCTGGTCAGTACTTGATTGGTGACCGCTTGGAAATACTAGGTGCTGTAAGCGCTTAGTGATGTGCGGTGGATGTCGGTTCGGAAAGAGAAATCGGTGAGCCGAGTTCGAATTCCAATTGAATACCCTGCATTCACTTAAGCCCTGTTGCCCTCGGGAAAGGTATTAATCCGTCCTTTCCCTCCACTTATGGGTTAAATACCAGGGTAGGTCTTGGGACCCTGCCCTTAATAACAAATCCCAATGAATCTTCCTGCATCGGGGAGGAAGCCGGCTCAATCCGACTAGGGTGAATGCGGTTTGCTTACTACTAATCTGAGCACATTTATCGCTTTTTTTCCCCACTGTTGACAGTTTCATCATCAAACGGGGAACAGAAAATTCTCTGATTGCGGCTTTCATGGAAAAACTTTGTGTTTAACATTTGTATCCAGTCCACATTGTTTATATCAGCAAACGCACTATTTTCCGCTCTATTAAGCACCGCTTTCTGTATAAAAAAAAATTGCGTCCTGGGTATGACGATAAACTACATCCGGGTTCTGGGTATGACGATAAACTGCCTGCAGCAGCAATTGGGAAGTTTTAAGGGGCATGAAACCAGATGTTTCTTAATTGCTGTTGTTCCCAGCTCGACCCTGACCCGAAATGGTAGCACCTGCTAGGGTCCCAGCTATGGGCAAATAGTTAACCCCGAAATTGGGGTCAAAACACTATGAAAGTATAAAAATAGATTTTTGTAGTAAAAATTCCAGCAATACATTTTTGAAGAAAAAAAAAATTTAACAGTAAGATATTTTTAAAGAAAAAATATATATACAAGTAATACATGTAATTTTTGACAAAACTCTCTTTACAAAAATACATAAATGAAACCTGATCTCCAAACTGATTTCGTACAAAGAATACATATTCTATTCATACGAATCTATTGTAAAAATCTTGCCGGCAATTAAATAATTCATTGAGGTTGATATGCCGTTAAACAAAACGAACCAACATTTTTTTTTCTTTCACGTTTAAAGGATTTTTGCAAAAATACAAAACAAGAAGACATCTTGAATTTTCTTTTAAAAATATTCTGACTAAATCGACCTTCTCACTATAACCGAACACTTAAAAATAAAAATAAAAAATAAAAAATATCCTAAAACGCCACCTTTTGGGCATTAAATAACACACAACGGTTGAAATGTCGTTAAACAAAACTCAATCTATAAAATTTCGTTTGAAACCAATCTATCATCCAATATGGCAGTGAATGCGGAACAATTGCATCACAGATGAAGAAAACTCAAAGCTTTTGCGACGTAGTTCTACATAAGGCTGCTGAGAATGCAATGGACGGAACATGTGAGTAACGAGGAAGTTTTAAGAAAAATTGAAACAAAAAAGATACTTAAAATTAGAAATGAACATTTGAAATTTCTGGAACGAGTATTGAAGAAAGATAACTTGGAGAATTTAACTCTTGCAAGAGACTCTGTAGGAAAACAGCGAGTTGGTGGCAGAACGTGGCCAAAGAGGCAAACATTGCTTAGAGCTACAAGAAACAGGAAATAGTGGAGTTACGATCACCCACGTCCGGAAGAGACAAAGTACAGAAGATGATTATGCGTGCACGTGTATTTATTTAAGCAATACTAGCAGTATAGCCCGGCGTTGCTCGGGTGTAATGAAAGCTTTAAAACTAATCCATGGTCCTGGAGCTCAGACTCTTTGGACGTTGGTACGAAAGACTAAAAAGCAATAGTTGTTTCCAGTTAAGGCGAAACCGTAGACTGAAAGAAAAATGAATGGGTTTAAGTCAAATTTTGATTTCCTGGTATCGATATCAAATAAGATTTTTCGTCGTAAACTGAATTTTGAAGGCTAAATAAGTCCTCTGAGTAAATGGTATCATGGCTGAGACTAAGAACTACAATTATACCTACTTAGAGCCAAACACGAAGCAAAAACTAAAATAAAAGGGCTGAAAAAATACAGACATACAGGCAGATAAACAGACACACATACAAACAGCTTACCTTATATATATATATATATATATATATATATATATATATATTCTGCACTATTGTAAGAACTGCAACCTTGAAACATCTGAATATCGTTTCTTATGTCTTTGTTTATGAGTGTATCAAATTTGATTAAAATCGGACACTCCTTCTATAACCCGATTTTTTCGATTATCGATTTTCGATATTCATCGGGGGTACCTCGACACAAAACCTAGCTAAGAACACTCGCAGACGCTTATAGTACAACTGTGTAAATTTTCCAGAAAATCGGTTCAGCCGTTTCGGAGTCTATAGGTAACGGACTCTCACACACACACACACACGCAGACAAAGTTCCATTTATAAATAAGTTTAGATATATCACCGACGAAAATGGCTTATGCTATTTATTAAATTTTGTTTACCCGTGGCCTTGTGCCAGAACTCTGGAGCGCTTAATGAAGGCCAGACTCGCTATTCAGCAATAATGGTGAGTCAGACAAAATTGCTAACTTTTAGCCTAGGCCGAGGCCCTGTTAAATAGATCGTATGATTAATACCTGTCGTCGAAATTAAATTTCGTATTTAAATACATATGCTTTTATATGTAAGTGCATGCAGACACACATTAAAATATATATCACCTGCTCCTTCGCTGACGTTCTTAGAATCAGTATAGGAATAGATGGAGAATTTTTAGAAAGGGGGAATGGCTCAGTGTTCTTCATCTCTTAACCCTGCACCTGCCACAGGATATGTTATGAAATATCATTCCACAAGCTCACACCTTTTTTTTTTTTTTTTCTGTGAGTTTTTTCGATCGATTCGGCAATACCGTTCCTCCTCGCCTCTTTTTTCTTGCTCTGTCTTTTCACTTCTCTCTCTTTCTCCATTTTGTCTTTACCCATTCCACCACCGCCAGAACTTAATTAACTTTTCCAGTCACAGTTAAAAAAAAAAAAAACAACAACAACAACAACAAAAACAGTGAGCAGTGAAGAAAAAGGAAGGTGGGTGGAGAAATACTGTTTTGAATGAAATATAAACAGGGAGATATCCAAAGTGTCGGGCACTTCAGATGTCACTTTCATGCGATTGGTAAACTGAATTGTGGGAGAAAGGATGATTTGGAAAGCCTTTTGTCAGGTGTTTGGATAACAACTTCAGATTTCTCAACCGGGATAAAAAGAATAATATCGGTCATATTCGAATGAGCGATAAACACATTTTCATGAAAAGATCCCGATTCAAACCACATGTTTGCAGATGCATTGTACGTCTTGTGGTCTGTTGCATTTTCGCTCGGCTGCAATCATTCAGTCATTCAGACCTTATAAAAACAAATAAAAGCACATATTAAAAAAATATATATATCGCTCATTCAGTAATGGATTAGAGCACTCTGGCTATTGGGCGTGTATAATGATAATATACACGCTAAAAATTATGCCTTCTTCTACCGAGCGCCCATAGCCCAGAGGTAGAATCGCCGACTGACGCCAATTCGGTCGGGTTTCAATCCTGGGTAAAAAGCAATCACTTTTCCTGAGAGAATTACTATTTTTCCCAAGTCAACATACACGACCATACAGAAAAATGTTTAATAACCAAAAAGAAAAAGTTAAATTTTCAGGGTTCTTTTTAAAGATCTATGACGCATATGACCATCTAAAACAATCAGATCACAATTTGAACAATATACTTTTATCAAAAGACAATATTTCTCGAAAATGACTCGCGTACTTTGTCTTAGCATACCTTAAATTATGGCACTTTGTGTCCTCCATATATTTTGACTGATCTTTCAACCACTTAATGGGTCCTGGGTATGGCGATAAACTGCATCCGGCAGCAAAGCCTCTGTTTGGGAGATTGTGAGAAGCATGGAACCACCTCTTAATTGATGTTGTTCCCAGGTCTACCCTGTCCCAGAGTAGTAGCACCTGTTAGGGTCCCAGCTAATTGTTAACCCCCAAACTGGAGTCAAAACAATATAAAAGTATATAAATACACTTTTATAAAAATATATACATAAAATAGATTTTTATAGAAAAATATACATTTATGAAAGAGAAATATTACTAACAATACACTCTTGAAAAAAAAATTATAACCATAACACATTTTTGAAGGAAAAAAATGTTCTCAGCAAAATATTTTTGAATACACGCAAGTGGTGGACTTCCCCACTCGCTTCCCAAGCTCTCCCTCGGGTCATTCCTCACTACTAGATATATGTTTCACCTCTGCGCCTGACGCCTGTCAAGTCTCGCAGCTTTGCCCTCTCTGCAACTCCGACCACGCTGTAGTCTCTCTCAGTATTTCTTTCCAATCTCACTCCCCCAGGATCCCCCTACCTATAGGACCTCCTACCTCTACCAAAAAGCTGACTGGGATGCCTTTCGCGATTTCCTCTGCGACGTCCCTTGGGGAAAAGTGTTTGACCTATCAGTTGATGACTGTGCCTCTGAGGTTTCGTCATGGGTGAAAGCTGGCATTGATGCCTTTATACCCACCAGGAAGTATTGCTTAAAACCGCATTCCTCTCCGTGGTTCTCTCCGGCCTGCTCAGCCGCCATTGCCCACAGGAACCATTACTTCCGTCTATTCCGGAGACAGTCATCTGATCACAATAGGCGCCTGTTCATATCTGCTCGCAATGAGTGCAAGAGAACCCTAAATGACGCCAAACAGTTGTTTGCTGAGAGAATGCGACAGCGCATAGCTGACCGCAAGTTCGACTCCAAGGACTATTGGAGGATTTGTAATCGAGTGCTCAACAATAGGAAATCCTCAACACCTCATTTAATCCATGAATTTGAGGTTCTCACGTCATCTGCGGACAAAGCTGAGTGCTTTGCCCACAGATTCTCATCAAACTCCACATTCGACTGGTCCGGAGTACACCCACCCGACTTCCCTATTAGAACTGAGGCCAAACTGCACGATGTATATATTACCCCGACAGTAGTATCCAGAGTAATTTCAAAACTCGACCCCCATAAGGCGTGTGGAGACGATGGAATCCCGGTGATAGTCTTTAAGAGGTGTGCTCCTGAACTTTCCCCTGTCCTCTCTAAACTATTTAACTACTGCCTTTCTGCTTCCTGCTTTCCTGCATGCTGGAAGTTCTCTTCAGTCGTTCCTGTATTTAAGAATTGTGGTGAACCCTCGGACCCATCCAACTATCGCCCAATCAGTCTTCTACCGATATTCGGGAAAGTATTCGAGGCTATAATCAATGCTGAAATAGTTCATCATCTCACCGCCCACAAACTCTTCTCTGACAGGCAATATGGATTCCGCTTTGCCAGGTCCACGGCCGACCTGCTAACAACCGTAACGGAGTACATGCTACAGGCCCTTGATGAGTCTGACGAGGCCCGCGCGGTTGCTCTGGACATCTCAAAGGCTTTCGACAGGGTTTGGCACTCTGGCCTCCTATGCAAACTACGCGGTTATGGTATTACCGGTCACCTGCTTGACCTAATCCAATCTTTCCTAAATAACCGCAAAATGAAGGTCGTTCTGAATGGGCATGCCTCTTCGTCCTACAGCACGAATACTGGTGTCCCACAGGGCTCTATCCTGGGCCCGGCGCTCTTTCTTATTTTCATCAACGATCTCCCAGATGAGATCAAGTCCCAAGTAGGCATCTACGCAGATGACACTACAATATACTCCCGCACCAGTAAGAAACTTGTCGTAGCGGACAGACATAATCTCGCTGCTGACCTTGAACGGGATCTACACTCTGTGGTGAACTGGGGCAAGAAGTGGCTTGTCAACTTCAATTCATCTAAGACCAAGCTGTTGTCTGTCAACCATTACAGGCAACCTCTCCTGCCTCTCATAAGCATGGACCAAGCGATTCTCCCGGAGAGTAATACACTACGCCTCCTCGGACTTACCCTGACCTCAGACCTCAAATGAAACCACTATATTGAATCCATAGCAAAATCTACTGCTAAGAAGGTTGGGTCACTATGTTGATCCAGGATTTTTTTTTCCACCTGAATCCGTCCTGCATATATACAAGTCAACCATCCGTCCGTGCATGGATTACTGCTGCCATTTATGGTCAGGTGCGCCTACCGTTCTCCTCAGTGTTCTTGACAGGCTCCAAAGGAGAGTCTGTAATGTGATAGGTACTGATCTGGCAGCTCGACTTGCAGCCACTTCCCCATCGTCGAAATGTGGCCTCCCTTTGTCTGTTCTATAAATACTTTCATGGCTTCTGCTCGGACGAACTTAAGTTACTGATGCCTCCTCAATAGGTGTTTACTCGTGCAACCAGACTGGCAACTGGGTCCCACCCATTCACAGTCAGGTTAGCTAAATGCAGACGACAATTCTACTCCTGCAGCTTCTTCTCTCGCACTTCCCGCCTGTGGAACTCGCTCCCGTATTCTTGCTTTCCTGACGGCTACAACCTCCAGAAATTTAAATGCAAAGTCAATATTCATCTACTAACCACTGGACTCTAGCTCTCTCCCCACCCCCGTATAACCTTCCCTTTCTCTCCACCTAATCTTTTTGCATTTATGTAGCCCCCTGCACATCAGTGGCGTCACCGCCTTGCTCGGGGTGAAATGATTAAAAAAAAAAACAAAAAAACTAGAAGACATTTTCAGTTTTCTAAAGTAAAAAAGAATAAAAACAAAAAAATTTCATTAAAATCTGACTAAATCAACCTTCTCACTATAACCGAATATTTAAAAAAAATACCTTAAAACCCCACCCTTTTGGCATTAAATAACCCACAGAGGTTGATATCTTTAAACAAAAGTCAAACTCAACCACCTAATGAATATACATAAATCCTTTTCAAATTTAAAAGCCTTGATAAACCAATGAGATTCTTACATCTTCCTTGATAAAGCTCCTCAGAAGACGAAACGGTTCTACTAAGAACAGTTTTCCTCTTGTCTTTTCATTTTGCTCCTTTACAGATACACTATCTGAAAATAATTTACACTCTCTCTCTCTCTCTCTCTCTCTCTCTCTCTATCTCTCTCTTCTTTTTTTTTTTTTTTTTTTTTTTTTACATGTTTCGTTGAACAAGATTGCTAAGGTATTAAGTATTTTTGTTACATTTTTTTGTATACGTAAATGAGCTTTTTTTTTTCTTTTTTTTTTTTTTTGGTTGTTCAGTGACATGTCAACATCTCTATGGGTTATTTAATACCGAAATATTTTGTACATAATTGTATGGCTTCCTCCACATACATTTGTCCCTACATTTACTCTCAAAGTCTCCAATGTCCTGATCAGAAGTCTTGCTGCCGGATGTAATTTGTCGTTGTCCCGAGGATCACCAAAAAATTAAAAATAACTGAAGAACAGTACCCTGTCAGGCTTGTGGGACGAGAAAGAACGTATGTTTTTAAATATCTCTTCCCTTTTTCACCATCATTGAGGCTATACAAATATTTTTTCTTGTACGCGCTTTTTCAAAGAGAAATGTTATTCGCTCACCCCATGTCCTTTTATTTTCATTCTTCGTCGATAACGTAGGCCATGATTGATTCCCTGTACCGCTCCAGTAAGAACCTAGCTTCTCCTGCTATCCTATATCTTTGCAAGAGCCAGAACAGGCCGAAAATGAAGTACAAAAGTAGTACTTTCCAGTCTCAATAATCCAAAAGTCTCCGCGTCCTTGTGAGTGATGAATTATTTTCCACCCTTTACTCATTCTCTCGCTGTTCTCTCCATATTTCCATGGAAACCGTTCAAGCGAATTATACTATTTAATTCCAGAAGTTCTAAACTTCACGGCTAAGACGCATCATATCACACACATTCTAGCCACCCACTTTCATTCTATTTGTAAAACCGACTCCCAAGAGTATGCTTTCCTGATTACTACAAACTTAACGAGTTCAACTGTTACGTTCCTCATATAAACTGTACCTCTTACTCTGTAGCCCTTTATCTTGAGTGACTCTTAGGCCTTGTACAGGGTGAACATCATTGTATGGAAAAAGAAAATCATAGCTTTCCGTCAATTCGTTTTTCATCATTCAGTGAATTACTATGATATTTTGAGGGGAAAGCTAGAGAAGTATTTTGTTGTTGACCTCCCTACGGCTTTGAACTCAAACTCAGTCAGTTAAGTGCTCTACGTGGGACACGCTTGTGCGATCATGTCTCGAAAGATATCACTGACTGGGCAGAAGATTTTTCCGCAGTAGGCTACCATTTTCTGCGGTAGACTGGTTGCCAACTAAGGCGACAAAATCCAGTCAGTCCTGTTATTTAATCCTTAACTGGAGAGGAAAGATAGATTAATACCTTTCACAAGAGTATTTGCGCGTAAGTGATTGCAACGAATTCAACTGGAATTCGAACTCAGGTCTCCGATTTCTCGTTCCGAGTCTATATCGACTGCACCACAGCGCACATCTATGAACTCAAAACTAATCCTTCTATTTACCCATATATACGGGTATAAAAGGTGGGTTCATGCTTTTCCAAGGGCATTTAGGCTTGAGTAAATGAGACAGAGTAGGCTTAGATTTGAACTCGGTTCCTCGACGCCATTTACCGAGACGATAACTGTCATACATTAAGTTTCTTTTAATCATTCCCGCCAATTTTTAATTATTACGGAATTGTATTTGTTAGACTCGTAATTCTCAGATTGTATTATAATTTGTTACTTTTCATTAATTTTTTTTTTTAATCGGTTTTCCCCATGCAATGCAGAAAATCCACTATCAGACAAAAGGTTGCTATGTGTGGAAGAATTAGGAACAAAAACAGTAACAATGAGTGGGAAGAGAATAAGTAATCAGGAGGACAGTTGATAGCGATCGGCACTACATTAAATTTTTTGCAAATTATAGTTGGCTGTAAAGCATGGTACCGGAGGGAGTTCCACAAGCGAAAAGTGCGAGGAAAGATACTATCATCATAGAACTTACGGAGACATCTAGGCTACTCAGTTATAAATTTGAGATGTCAATGCCAGTGTAGTACTGCGCTTAAATTCAAGAAATCTAGGTACCAAAGCGAAGAGCACATCAGGACATTTACCATGAAAGTATTTATAGAAAAGGCAAAGGGAAGCAACCGAGACACCAGATCACGACCAATAATATTGCTGATTCTTCACTGGATTTTATCAATGAGCTCAATTTTATTTTTTTATCTTTTTATTTTTTTTTTTTTTAATAATCATATAGCTCAAAGCAAGACATTTTATTGTCACTATTTTGCAAGGGGTTACATAGGGGGAAAATTATGAGAAAGAATGTCTATATCTTTGTCGTCGCAACATTTCGGACATTGAGCCGTCTGGACTTCTTCGATGTCTGTCGATACGGGTAACTTTCAGGGAATTTCGAACTGAACCTTTTATTTAATCTTCGATGGTAGATTGTGCCCTCTACACGGTCCATGTTTAGAGATATCTTGATATTTGTTTTTTAATACTGTCAGTTGATGGGAAAACAGGGCGGTCAATAAGCTTGAGTCCGTATTACCCGACACAGGAATTGAATTGACAGTTAATTCCTGACCCAATGTCTGAACATACAATGCCACTGGCCTGTTCGAAATTCTCTGGTTGTTGTTACCTGAATCGACAAACAACTGAAAACTAGAACGCTGTGATTTTTTTTTTTTTTGTAATTATCATTCTCTCTCTCTCTCTCTCTCTCTCTCTCTCTCTCTCTCTCTCTCTCTCTCTTATATATATATATATATATATATATATAATCTTGCGTGCGTGTCTGTCTCTCTCATTGTCTCTCTATATTTGCGTGCGTGTCTGTCTCTCTCTTTGTCGCTCTATATTTGCGTGCTTCGTGCGTGTCTCTCTCTTTGTCGCTCTATATTTGCGTGCGTCTCTATCTATCTATCTATCTATATTTGTGTGTGTGTATATATATATATATATATATATATATATATATATATATATATATATGTGCGTTTGTTTGTGCGTCTCTCTATATTTGCGTGTGGTGGTGCATTAGTGTCTGTTTCTAAATGTGTATTTATGCACCTGCTCACTTTGGTTAAGCAACTGATTTACATAACACAGTTCGGATTCGATTTAACCAAAATACCGAAAACTTTCTTAATGGAAAAATTCTTTAAAACCAACTGAGCTTCATGATATTGTTTTTCTTCAGAAATATATTTTCTTTCATTAATAGCTAAAAACTTGTTTCATACTGAGTTTTTATCATTGCTAATAACAATCATATTCTTGACAAATAAACTTGAACGGCTTTCCTTTATTGCGCCTCTCCTCTCCTCCAAAATGCGGACAACCCTCGCCTATTGACATGATTTTTGTGGAATGCGAGTCGCTAGCCGAGCCGAACATCGCTATTGTCTTAGGACTTCGACTCGCGCGCGCACGCATTTAAGGAACAAGAGTGAGGGGTCTGCAGTGAAACGGTTAAGAAAACGACAGCAAATGGGCACTCCATTTCGTTTTGCTGATTCATGGCTTTCAACATGTCCTTCATCGAACGCTGGCAAATTTTGTTTTTACGTCCAATGAACTTTTCTTTCTGCAGTGAAAGCCTTTCGTTCGTTCAAGACGGAAACGCTTTTAGGAGTCGCTTTCAAAGTCATACACACGAACACAAATGCGTGTGTGACTTTGTGCGTGAAAGGCCGGCCTCACCCCCTCACCCCCGACCCAGGCAAATGCATCACTTTTGCGGCTTCAGCACCTCTTCTCGTCGTCTTGGCTTACTTCGTTCATTTTACTCTTTCTTCTTCTTCTTCTTACCCTCTCTCTCTTCTCCTTCTTCTTACCCTCTCTCTCTTCTTCTTCTTACCCTCTCTCTCTTCTTCTTCTTCTTCCCTTACCCTCTCTCTTCTTCTCTCTTCTTCTTCTTCTTCTTCTTCTTCTTCTTCTTCTTCTTCTTCTTCTTCTTCTTCTTCTTCTCTCTTCTTCTTCTCTCTCTCTCTCTTCTTCTCTCTCTCTTCTTCTTCTTCTTACCCTCTCGCCCTCTCTCTCCTTTTTCTTCTTACCCTCTCTCTCCTTTTTCTTCTTACCCTCTCTCTCCTTTTTCTTCTTACCCTCTCTTTCTCCTTTTTCTTCTTACCCTCTCTTTCTCCTTTTTCTTCTTACCCTCTCTTTCTCCTTTTTCTTCTTACCCTCTCTTTCTCCTTTTTCTTCTTACCCTCTCTTTCTCCTTTTTCTTCTTACTCTCTTTCTTTCTTTTTCCTTTTTCTTCTTACGTTTTCCTTTTTGTCATCGTGAAAAATAGACCAGGGAATGAAATCTCCTCCCTCACCCCGCAACACACACACACACACACACACACATATTTCTTCTGCCGGAATTCAATTTTCTTTCACCCTTTTTCTACTTCCGCTTTTCGTTCATCGGCGCCGCATATTTCATTTTTCCTCCGGCCACTAGAATCTTTCCGCCCACTGAGATGGTCGGTCAGTCGGGCAGACATTAAGAAATTCCTGTGTGTCAATTCAACCACTTCTCGCCGAAAGAATTAAGGAAAATATGTTGACATAAACTCCGTGACAAACAAGTACGACCACAACGCGTCCCCCATTATCCGCACGCGCTCATATTTTTTCTTCCTGACATCTTCATCAATTCGCTTCAATAATGATGGCTGTCCGGTATTTGGGAACAATAATTGCCGGTTGTGCGTTGTGGTACAGTGGATATCGCTTCGGAACGAGAAACCGGGGAGCCGAGTTCGAATTCCAGTTGATTCCATTGTATTCACTTACGCGCAAATACCCTTGGGAAAGGTATTAATCCGTCTATTCCTTCCAGTTATGGGTTAAATAGCAGGACAGATTGGGTTCTATAGCCTTGGTCGGCAACCAGTCTACAGCAGAAAGCAATGGCAACCTACTGCGGGATAATCTTCTGCCCAGTCAGTCATGTCTCTTTCGAGACATGATCGTCCAAGCGTGTATCACGTATGGCACTTAACTGACTGAATTGCCGGTTCAAATCAACAGTGTTGGAACGTTTTGGTGAATGAAAGTTCATTCGGCCAAGAAGTGACCTGACGTAATACCCATAATGAGTCTGTCTTGCTATTGCCTTCCATTGTTTGATAAATGAACTAAGTAAAGAAAGGGTGACAAAAAAAACATTAGAAAGTAGTTTTGCTTATCTCACTGACTTGTAGGTAGACTTTTTTCTTCAATTATCCTAGAAAAGCGAAGAAAGCAAGGGAAACTTTTTTTATATGACATGTCGTTTGAGGAGACAGGTAATCATGGCTCTCTACAACTTCCTGTCTTTTGTTGCTCTAAGAAACATCTCTTCTCTCTCTCTCTCTCGTTTCTTGTCTCTTCTCTCACTCCTTTCTTTCCCTCTTCCCTCTCTCTCACTCCTTTCTTTCCCTCTTCCCTCTCTCTCACTCCTTTCTTTCTTTCTTCCCTCTCTCTCCCACTCCTTTCTTTCTTTCTTCCCTCTCTCTCTCACTCCTTTCTTTCTTTCTTCCCTCTCTCACTCCTTTCTTTCTTTCTTCCCTCTCTCACTCCTTTCTTTCTTTCTTCCCTCTCTCACTCCTCTTTCTTTCTTCCCTCTCTCTCTCACTCCTATATTTCGTTCTTTCTTCCTCTCTCTCTCTCACTCCTCTCTTTCTTTCTTTCTTCCCTCTCTCTCACTCTCTTTCTTTCTTTCTTTCCCTTCCCTCTCTCACTCCTCTCTTTCTTTCTTTCTTCCCTCTCTCTCTCCTCTCTTTCTTTCTTTCTTTCCCTTTCTCTCTCACTCTCTCTTTCTTTCTTTCTTCTCTCTCTCCTCCTCTCTTTCTTTCTTTCTTCTCTCTCTCTCTCTTTCTTTCTTTCTCTCTCTCTCTCTTTCTTTCTTTCTTTCTTCTCTCTCTCTCTCTTTCTTTCTTTCTTCCCTCTCTCTCTCTCTTTCTTTCTTTCTTCTCTCTCTCTCTCTTTCTTTCTTTCTTTCTCTCTCTCTCTCTTTCTTTCTTTCTTCTCTCTCTCTCTCTCTCTTTCTTTCTTTCTTCCCTCTCTCTCCTCTCTCTTTCTTTCTTTCTTTCTTCCCTCTCTCTCACTCCTCTCTTTCTTTCTTTCTTCCCTCTCTCTCCTCCTCTCTTTCTTTCTTTCTTCCCTCTCTCTCACTCCTCTCTTTCTTTCTTTCTTCCCTCTCTCTCACTCCTCTCTTTCTTTCTTTCTTCCCTCTCTCTCACTCCTCTCTTTCTTTCTTTCCTTTCTCTTTCTCATCCATTTACTTCTTTTATGTGCCATGTCCTTTCAGAATGTAGGCGACTATAGCTCTTCACACCTTCCTGTCTTTTCCTTCTCTCATAAAGTGTTGAACTTTTAACCATTCCTCTGTGTCCCTTTTTTTCTGTCATCGGTTTACACTAGCTCTTTAGGTATGTTACTCACTGATTACCCCGAGAGTGCCATAATCTCCAAGCCCTCTTTCCTCCTTCTGCGTCTCCGTTTCCGTGTAGATCCTTTAAGACTTCTTTATTGCTTTCTATCGATCTGACATTCTCTCTATCCACGGGTTGTTTTCATGCTGCTTTTCACAGTAGATTGTGCAAGTGGCCTATCATTTAATATTAAAACTCCCCTTGGGACCTCCCCACAACTTTCTACTTTCAAAAACAATCTAAATCCTGGTTTTTAGGAATTGAAATCAGCCGTCTCTTCATGTTCTCCTTAATTTCAACCACAGTCTGAAATAATCCTTTTTAAACGGCGATTTTTCACTAAAAGTCGCAAAGTCAAATTTGAGCTATAGCTAGAGGAAATGAAAGGCCTGGCGGGTGCGATGTTTTCGTAAAATTCGTCGTTAAGAATGGACATGCGAAATATTAAAGGAAATGATTACTTTCCGATCTGTCTGTGGAAATATTTACCTTTCCAATCCTCGCATTGTCCCTCACCATTTATTGCAACCTGCAGGCGTTCTACATTTTTAGCCCTTCTGCTTTCTGGCTGCTTCCCAGAACCTGGACCGTTTTTTATGGGTACTAGACCTTTTACCTGGTGCCCTACAACCGCATGAATTCACGCATGCTACTAGATTAACATCTTGATGCTACCCCTTTGCCGTTAAAATAGTTAAACGTAACCCACTTTTCTACTCTAACAGTTTCTTTTATCACACTTCCCGATTATGGAACTCCTTTCCTTTTACTTGCTTCCCGGATAACTGCCTTCTTCAAAAGGATAAAACAGAACGTCCATTCTCTTTCTCTCATTTTTCTCTCTCTCTCTCTCTCTCTCTCGTTTCTCTCTCTCTCTTTCTCTCTCGTTTCTCTCTCTCTCTTTCTTTCTCTGTTTCTCTCTCTCTCTCTTTCTCTCTTTCTCTCTCTCTCTCGTTTCTCTCTCTTTCTTTTTCTTTTTCTTTTTTTCTTTTTTTCTCTCTTTCTTTTTTTGTTCTTTTCTCTCTCTTGCTTCTGTTTTTTTCTCTCTCTTGCTTCTGTTTTTTTCTCTCTCTTTTGTTTTTTTCTCTCTTTCTTTCGTTTTTTTTTCTCTCTTTCTTTTGTTTTTTTTTCTCTCTTTCTTTTGTTTTTTTTTCTCTCTTTCTTTTGTTTTTTTTTTCTCTCTTTCTTTTGTTTTTTTTTCTCTCTTTCTTTTGTTTTTTTCTCTCTTTCTTTTGTTTTTTTCTTTCTTTTTCTTTCTTTCTTTTGTTTTTTCTCTCTTTCTTTCTTTTTTCTCTTTCTTTTGTTTTTTCTCTCTTTCTTTCTTTTTTCTCTTTCTTTTGTTTTTTCTCTCTTTCTCTTTTTCTGTCTCTTTTTTCTCTCTCTTTCTTTTGTTTTTTCTCTTTCTTTTGTTTTTTCTCTCTCTCTCTGCCTGGTGTGAAATGATCTAAAAAAAGAAAAAAACAGGGAAATATTCGGCTTGTCCAATATGTCAAATGTTAATGCTGAAAGTATGATGTACGGAGACTTTCTATTCATAAATATGCAGTAACCACTCCCTCGGCTGATGTTTGCGGGCAAAGGTATAAGAAGTCCGAACAACGAGGTTTCAAGACATTAAAAATATTACTTTTCGGACTCACCTCGTCTTTCTAACTCGTGCCATAGGTCAGTGAGCTTCTGTAAAAGCTAGAAGTCTGATTTCCATTAGTAAAGATGTCCGCTCTAAATTCGTCCCCATCTACACTTTCATGTTATGTTGTACAAGCTTTAATAAATACTCAAACTTTTATTGTTTCTAGTAAAAAAAAAAAAAAACCCCGAGAACTGATTATCAGAAACAGACTACAGAGGATTAAGTTGGAGGAAAAGACGAAGTCTGATTTATTTTACGGACGAAATCACTTTTCTATGAATTACGGCGAATTTCGAAACGTCACTACCTAAATTTTGTCTCTACTTCGCTTATTGCATCTTATCCAAACAAGTTAGAATAGTTTCCGTGGCTGAATGTCCGAGTTTTTAGCAAAATCTTCTACATATTCACTAAAGAGTCTACGATCACATCATACTCGGTCGGCTGAATAATCGTACAGCTAAGTGTCTATTTACCCATACGCAGTTGTATCAAGGCCGTACGACTGGTTCTTAAGTTAGTAGAATGGTTAAATAATATCTGGGCTGACGACTGAGTGTGTTATTTATTTTTAGGCAAAGCACTTCAAAGCTATGTATCTTCCGAATGTTCCAACGTACCACTCCTAAGCGGAGTTTCCGGCAATTACGTCAGTATAATTATGGTATTACGTCATTCTCTACACGTGACAATGATTGACAGAATATATTATAGTTTGAGTTTTGTTTAACGGCATATCAACCTCTGTGGGTTATTTAATGCTAAAAAGGTGGGGTTTTAAGGTATTTTTTATGTTCAGTTATAGTGACAAGGCTGATTTAAGCAGATTTTAATTAATTTTTTAATTCTTTATTTTAGAAAACTGAAAATGTCTTCTAGTTTTGTATTCACAAATGTGTTATGATCCCAATGTGTTCTCCAGAAGATGTGTTATGATCCCAATGTGTTCTCCAGAAGATGTGTTATGATCCCAATGTGTTCTCCAGAAGATGTGTTATGATCCCAATGTGTTCTCCAGAAGATGTGTTATGATCCCAATGTGTTCTCCAGAAGATGTGTTATGATCCCAATGTGTTCTCCAGAAGATGTGTTATGATCCCAATGTGTTCTCCAGAAGATGTGTTATGATCCCAATGTGTTCTCCAGAAGATGTGTTATGATCCCAATGTGTTCTCCAGAAGATGTGTTATGATCCCAATGTGTTCTCCAGAAGATGTGTTATGATCCCAATGTGTTCTCCAGAAGATGTGTTATGATCCCAATGTGTTCTCCAGAAGATGTGTTATGATCCCAATGTGTTCTCCAGAAGATGTGTTACTAATTTTTGCTAGTCGCTGCTGTCCTCATCTTTATTGCTATGTTATTACTATTGGTTGAGGTTGAAATAATTGATAAGGAACACAACTGTAAACTACTTAAACTTAAGGAATCAGCGCATTATGTATACTATATGGGAACCAATAATGCGGACTCCTAGAGAAAATCATTAGCTTGAAAGATTGCAATATGAGCTCTAATAAAAAAAATGGTTACTGAGACTTTAATTCTTATAAGCCCCAAAATCCATACACTTTCCTCAAGGACACACTGCTCAGTGAATAAAGGCGTTGGTTAGATCAAGTGACTAGACCTAAACAGTTGTAAGTTCAATACCTGGCAAAATAACTTCGAGAATTGAGTGAAAGGAAGATAACTACATGAGATCCGGAAGTGGCATAAGAATTATATACTCCAGTGATCGAAATAAAGGGTTCGGTTCAAACTTCATGAAGATTAAAGAACCCTGATGAGCGAAAGTAAAATTGGTTATTTTTTTCCTTGAAACTTTATCCCTCATGATGCCCTGTAATATTAAAGCAATATTCAAGTTCTGTACGACTAAATATCTTTATATATATATATATATATATATATATATATATATATATATACACACACACTAATACAAATATTACATTGACAATTACATTTTGTGTACAATAGTAAGTATACCATAGCTATAATGAACACCATTGTAACCATATAACCAATTCCACCTACTGTCCACCTGTCTGTGATAGTTGATTTTCTAAGCGCCGCTTAGATGTGGCACAAGGTCGAAAGTATGGGGTAACCAGTGAGGATCAAAATCACTTGTAATAGGTTCTAGCAAGACAAGCTTGCTAACCATTACACCACGCCGAGGTCCCCCCCGCCACCTATGTGTGTGATAGACTAAATAAAGAAGAAAGTGGGAGACCTTTTCAGTCTAGCATATTTCACTTTTATTAAAGCTTCTTTAGAGATTGAGTTAAAGACGAAAAATAATTTTCATAGATCAATATAAAATGAATATTATTATTATTATTATTATTTTATTTTATTTTATTTTATTTTTTTTGTACAGAGGAATAGTATAGTGGAATGTTGTTTGGGGTTGATTCTTATTGATCAGATAAGTGTCACGTGTATTATAGTTGATTATTTTTAAATGTTTGTAAGTCTGTATGAGGATCGTAGTCACTAATTGCAATGATTCCAGCGAAACAAGATGGCTAACGATTGCACCCCGTCAAGGTGACCAAATGTTTGTATACGTGCGTAATAAGTGTGTCAAGTGTATTGTACTTAAAATGAAAACCGTTCAATGTAGCAATGGCAGAGCTTTTATAATCTAAACTTATGAACCGAACGAATCTTAGATATGGCACAAGGCCGAATGTATAGCACGCCAATGAGAATTGAACTCATTGCAGTTAAATTGATCCAGAAAGAAAAGTTTGTTAACCATTACACTTCATGGGAATGCCCAAATCGACAGAACCATAGGTTCAATTGTCGGTTCGTGAATTTGAGAGCACGGTAATTGAGTTAAAACAGAAAGGGCAATAATTAAGACAACAAAAAGGGATTTCCCTAGACATGGGCAATGGAACGAGAATAATCGGCGCTCCTCCCCAACCCCCGTTCGAAATTCCCTGATCGCCCGGTTCACACTCCACCCACGTCTATTGAACAGGTGAAGAGGCTCATCCCTTGTTCCCTGTTTAGGATGTGGTTTCCGGCTTTCTCTTTTCCAATCTTTTCACTCTTTTGTAGCCCCCTGCGCATCAGTGGCGTTACCGCCTTGCTCGGGGTGATATGATTAAAAAAAAAAGAGTTCACTGAGATCTGAAAAATGCCAGAGAGGTTTAGGTTTTTTCTTGGTGGTGGGGGGTTAAACAAAAAAATACAAAAAAAACCAAAACTTTCCGACGATTGCTTAAAATAGGATAGGGACTATCAACAACTTCATGAGTCATTGACAGTGGCAATCCTCCAGCGTGTAATCATGTGCTTATTAATTCGGTATATCTATGTCTCATGCCTGTTTTCTCCACGGTATTAACATTCGTCTGTACAGCCACGTTTTTAACAGTTCGAGACTCTTCTTCAATTGTAAGCGAATTGCCTAGTATTAACAGCCATTCTTCTAAATGCAATGTCTTAGCTTGACGTTAGTGATTATGGCTCTCCACAATTTCCATTCCTTTGTAGCTCTTAATAAATGTTCTTTTTGTTATTACTCCTAGACTGTGTTCAGTCATCCTTTTACACAAGTACACTATATAAGTTATATGTTGTTTCTCTCTTGTCTTCAATATATCTTGTGAGTATCGAATTTTCCAAACCCTCTTTCATCGTTATGTGTCTTAGAATTTTCAGCTCTTTCAGATGTTAAGTATAAGTGTCCTTTTTGTTTCCTTTTTCTCGAAAACTTCGTTGTTGCTCGCATGTACGGCCCCTGTTATTCTCAGCATAGTTCTGTAGAATATTTCCGTTCCTTCAAGTCTCTTCATCTGTTGGGAGTTTGTCCAGTATTCACTGCCATATGAAAAAACTGACTTTACATAAAAGATCAGTACTCTCTTCTTTGCCTCTGTTACTTCAAGTCTCTTCATTTGTGGGGAGATTGTTCACCATACACTGCCATATAATAATATTGGTATTACGTAACATATCAGTACTCTATTTTATTTGTTTAATAGCAGTATAGCCCGGCGTTGCTCGGGTGTAATGAAAGCTTTAAAACTAATCCATGGTCCTGGAGCTTAGGCTCTTTGCACGTTGGCACGAAAGACTAAAAAGCAATAGTTGTTTCCAGTTAAAGCGAAACTGTAGACTGAAAGAAAAATTAATGGATGTAAGTCAAATTTTGATTTCCTGGTATCGATATCAAATCTTCTGCACTATTGTAAAAACTGCAACCTTGAAACTTCTGAATATAGCTTCTTATGTCTTTGAGTGTATCAAATTTGATTAAAATCGGACCACTCCTTCTATAACACGATTTTCGATATTTATCGAGGATACCTCGACACAAAACCTAGCTAAGAACACTCGCAGATGCTTATAGTACAACTGTGTAAATTTTCCAGAAAATCGGTTCAGCCGTTTCGGAGTCTATAGGTAACGGATATACACACACACGCACGCACACACACACACACACACACACACAGACAAAGTTCCATTTATAAATAAGTTTAGATTAGATATTTCTGAGGTGAGATAATATTTACAGTATTTACATTATCGGACTATTGTCTTCATCTTTGACATTTGTATGACGTTTCGGCCGTTGTACGCTCTGGCTTTCTTCAGATTCTAGTAAGTCAGATGATTGTAATAAAGGGTTCGGTTCGAAATTCCTAGCACCTGAAGAAGGCTGGAGCGTACAACAGCCGAAACGTCGTACAAATGGCAACAAAGATCATGAGGACAATAGTCCGAATTTGAGTACTTTTTTCTTTTGTTTCTGACGAAATTTTAATCTCATAAGATTAAAAGAGTTCAATGATAGCGTGGGTAATATAAAATACTGTACTGGAAGATTGTACTACGTCAGTCTTCAAGCATGGATGGCACTGGTGAGAAATAAATGGGTTAATCAAATATTAAGACATGTTGGTATGAACTAAATTAATTGTTAACAAGTTGACATTCTAGACCAGCGGTCGGCTACCCCCGGCCCGCGAGCCACTTCCGGCCCTCGAGTTAATCTTGTCCGGCCCACTACCATACTCAGGACACGATATAAATATAGGTAAACCAAACCAACGTGACAGTGGATAGTCTAAATATATTGCGTCGAAATTAAAAATTTATTTCTTTTTACCTGGAAAAAAGTGTTTTACTTTTACTTTTTATTTGCAAGGATCGCCAAAATTAGCGTACAGCCTCACTTTCACTTTTTCTGTGAAATTGCTTTCATGAGCGGGTACATTTAAATGAATATAAAATAGTGTTTTCAACCGATTTTAATGAATTTTTTTTTCAGTAATAATTTATGAAACCTTTATTTTTAAGACGTAATATTTTTTAACAAAATTCTCGTCAGATATTTAATTATATTGAATTCTTGCTTTCTTCAAACACATAGAAAATTTATTCACATATTTAATAACATGGTTCTTCTCATGACACTGGAGCTATAGCTGTTTGGCCCTCCTCCATGACTCTACATAGCTTTTTGGCCCTCACTCTCCAAAGGGTTGCCGACCTCTGTTATAGACGATCTGTTCGAACAGGAGAGCTCCACGTACTCACAAAAGATACGTGGATGGCCATCTTTTTGAGGGCACCCTCAAAAGGAATATTTCCGAATGTCCAAGAGAACGTAGAACAGAAAACGCAAAGAAAGAACGAACTATACACTATAGGGTGACCAAAAAAACGGGAATTTTTTAACTGTGTGCGTTGTGGTACAGTGGATATCGGCTCGGCCGGGGAGCCGAGTTCGAATTCCAGCTGAATTCATCGTATTCACTTATGCGCAAATACCCTTGGGAAAGGTATTAATCCGCCTATTCCTTCCAGTTATGGGTTAAATAACAGGACAGATTGGGTTCTAAAGTCTTGGTCGGCAACCAGTCTACCGCAGAAAGCAATGGCAACCTACTGCGGGATAATCTTCTGCCCAGTCTGTCATGTCTCTTTCGAGACATGATCGCCCAAGCGTGTATCACGTATGGCACTTAACTAACTGATTGGCAGACATGAGCAAATGGCAGCACTGCGAAACATTGGCCTCACGAAGCAAACACTCTGCCATTTCAGTAACTATGATGGATCAAAATGAATTTCTAAGAAAGTTATGCCTGTCAGACGAGGCCCATTTTCATCTCACAGGTTACGTGAATAAGCAGAACTACCGTTACTGGGTAGACACAAATCCTAATGCAATTCATGAGCGCCCTTTACACGATAGTAATGTGACAGTATGGTATGATGTTTCATTATATAGGATCATCGGACCTTTTTATTTTGAAAATGAACAGGGGATCTCAGTCACTGTCTCAAGATTTCAAGAATGCATTCGTACAGGAGGACGCCATCTGCAGGATGTAATTTTTTTAAAAAATGAAAATTCCATCATTGTTTCTTAAATGGCATGTTTTAAGGTTTAAATTACTTTGAATAAAATATTTTTCTTCCATCACTCTTGGTTTTATTGGATTGTTAAAAAGTTCTCGTTTTTTTTTTTTTTTTGGTGGGGGGAGGGGTCACCCTGTATAAGAAAAAAATGTGGGGTCGATCAACAACAGAATTGGCCAAAGGTGTTAATTGGGGGACCTTAAAATCGAGCTGGTACAAAAATTTAATTTTCTTTATAATGGGAGAGCAGGACGTTTTTAGTTGTTTTTAATTAATTTTCCTGTTTTAATACATCTTTTTGTTTCTTTGCATTCACTTACGCACAAATACTGTTGGGAAAGGTATTAATCCGTCTCTTCCCTCTAGTTATGGGTTAAATAACAGGACAGATTGGGTTCTATAGCCTTGGCAGACAACCAGTCTACCGCAGAAAGCAATGTCACCCTAATACGGGATAATCTTTTGCCCAGTCAGTCATGTCTCTCTCGAGACATGATTGCCCAAAGCGTGTATCATGTATAGCCCTTAGCGGCTTTTTAGAAACAAAGTCAGTCAGTTTTCTCTATTTCCTATTGTCTTCTGAATTCTATATATTATTTTCTATCCTTTCTGATTTCAATTACCCAGAAAATTAAATTTTAGTATCTGCGTGATTTACTACTCACCGGCGCTATATAATCTTCACATTACTGCGCAAAATACTCTTCAATTACTGCATTTTACCTCATCTGCACTGTCATTTCTTTCCTGTCTCGCTCATGGAGACAGCGACAGTAGTGAGGCAGGGTCGGCTAAGATCATTCTCTTTACTGTCCGTTATGAAAGCTGTTGCCGCGAGTTTGCTCTTTAACATTGCCTTATTGTATTTTTGCTAAAACTATGTTGTCATGTGAGTGTATTTTGATAGCGAATGGATATATGCCTATATTTCGTGAAAAGGCCATCTGATATGCATAAATATTGTTCGACTTGTCAATATTATTTCCTTTTCTTTTATCTCTCAAATTTATCATCTGTGTGTGGTATTCGTCGGTGTCGAGGGACCGTGGATTTGCACCCCAAAAGTTATACCTCAGATGCTGATTGTCCTCTCTCGGGAGCGGGCTTAGGGAGGGTTTTATAAGAGATCTGCACTTGCCCATGGATCACGACTCACCTCTCTACGCCACCAATGTGGTCCAAGGGAAAGGCAGAGGCCAATACATGTTGGCACCAGCGTCATCGCTGGAGTGGCCTGAACAAAAATGAACGTACATACATAGTCAATGTTACTTTATATATATATATATATATGAGAGCCGAGTTCGAATTCTAGTTGAATTCATTACATTTACTTACGTGAAAATACTCCTGAAAAATATATTAATCCGTTTCTTTCACCCAGCTATGGGTTAAATAACAGGACAGATTGGGTTCTATAGCTTTGCTTGGCAACTTATTGTGGGAAAATCTTCTGTCCAGTCAGTCATGTCTCTTTCGAGACATGATCGCCCAAGTGTGTATCTTAACTGACTGACAATCTATTTAGTTTCTTGAAGTTAAAATGAAATTCATCAAGGAAGGCGCCATAGTTTTTTTTCTACTTAATTACTTTTGATCTCGGAGAATAAAGATATTATTTCTCTCTATCATATATATATATATATATATATATATATATATATATATAATTAGCAGTATAGCCCGGCGTTGCTCGGGTGTAATGAAAACTTTAAAACTAATCCATGGTCCTGGAACTCAGACTCAGCTTAAAGAATATTTGTGTGAAGTTTGAAGAGAATCAGATAAAAATTGGATGTGTATAAAGGACATACAGACAGATAAACACACACACAAACATCTTGCCTTATATATATATATAATCGACTTTCTGCACTATTGTAAGAACTGCAACCTTGAAACTTCTGAATATCGTTTCTTATGTCTTTGTCTACGAGGGTATCAAATTTGATTAAAATCGGACCACTCCTTCTATAACCCGATTTTTTTCGATTATCGATATTTATCGGGGGTACCTCGACACAAAACCTATCTAAGAACACTCGCAGACGCTTATAGTACAACTGTGTAAATTTTCAAGAAAATCAGTTCAGCCGTTTCGGAGTCTATAAGTAACACACACACACACACACACACACACACACACACACACAGTTCCATTTATAAATAAGTTTAGATTTTATATATATATATATATACAATATTTCCCTCCTGGGACGTTCATTGAGAGAGAGAGACAATAGCAAGGCAACGTCAGCTCAGCTCATTCTCTTTACTACCAGTTATGAAAGCTCTTGCTACATATTTGCTTTTTAACAGTGGCTTTTTATGTCTTAATGTAAGATACTCAATAGTAGGTACATCAATATATATACTACCGGCCATAATTATTAGGCAACCCCAGTTGGTAAAAAAATGATGTATTTCATGCTATTTTTAGTATTTATTGCCAAGTGCTTAATTCTAAATGAAAATAGACTAGTTCTTTTGTTATTATTACTTTGCAAAATTTTACAAGGAAGCCTTTGCTTTGGCCAGCCAATAAGAGGAGACTAGCATAGGGAAGATAGCACAAAAACTGAACACCAGAACAGTTCATTTAATGCACATGTTATTGTGTAGTATTAACAAAGAACCATTCTATTGTCATTTATAATTATCTACTTGGAAACAAATATTAAAAATAGTATGAAATACATCATTTCTTAAAAAAAAAATGGGGTTGCCTAATAATTATGGCCGGTAGTGTGTGTGTGTGTGTGTGCATATATATATATATATATCAGATCTACTGGGTGCGATGGGTAAATTGTCTCTACTTGCCTTGTAAAATTTTGCAAAGTAATAACAAAATAACAAAAGAACCATTCTATTGTCATTTAGAATTATCCACTTGGCAATAAATACTAAAAAATAGTATGAAATACATCATTTCTTTTAAAAATAAAACTGGGGTGGCCTAATAATTATGGCCGGTAGTGTGTGTTTCCGTTACTATAGACAGTATACCGATATAAATATTTTGTCGTTACTTTTGATGGCACGGGTCCACTTGTAAAATATAGTTTTTAAAACTATTAAAGTTTTATAATATATTTATGGTTTAACGTGCTCAATATCAGGGATAGATCGTATGTAAATAAAAAAATATATATATATGTAATCATATGTAATCATGAAACACTGTTGTCGTTAGATGTGGACTTTTATGTCCACGTATAGGAAATGTTTTCCTTAACAATTAAATAGCAAACCTCATGGTTCTTTCTCTCTACATTACTACTGGGCTATACTTGAAGTATAATCTTTCAACTAAGCTCCAGAATAACACGTGATGTCTACTTTTTATTGCCTTTTTGTTTTCCTTTTATGATGACCAAACAGATACGCGATCTACTTAATAATTCCTTTCTCCAAGAAGTATTATATGGTAAACCAGAGGGGCTTTAAAACTCAGAATATCTTTTTTTTTTCTTCCCCGGGAGGTTTTTATTATTATTATTATTATTATTATTATTATTATTATTCGCTTTAAAGGGATTCATTTGTACACAGCACCGGTAATGTTCAAGATAAACAGTTGATTTATTAGGCTTAAAAGGTACTTACATTCGACCCCCCCCTTTTGTTTTTCATTACTGTTTTTTCTTTTTTCCTTCATTTTCTTAGGATTTTTTTATCACAACGTTCTGTATCGAATATCATCCGCTCGTTAAAGCAAGCATCTAGAACAAGAATAAAATTAAAACAAAAATGTAATGCCTAGAAAGGTTTGAACCCACATCTCATATTTTAGAGTAAGCCGATAAAGAAAATAGACAAAAATTTATATATTAAAAAAAAAAAAAATTTTAAAAATTTTTCTTTAATACGTTATTTTCCGTTAATTGTTTTCATTTCATGATCATAATCGTCATCAGTTCTCTGCCGGTGTCCCTTTGGGATGTGGTCGATCATGGCTCTCTACTACTCTCTGTAGGTGAAAACAATGTTTGACTTTTTGCCATCCTCCTTGACCCTGATCTGCGATCCAATCGCACAAACCCAATATGTTCGTTACTCACTTTTTTCTTTCTACTACTCCTCTGAATGTAGGATGTGCGTTGTGGTGCAGTGGATATCGGCTCGGAACGAGAAATCGGGGAGCCGAGTTCGAATTCCAGCTGAATTCATTGAATTCACTTAAGCGCAAATACCCTTGGGAAAGGTATTAATCCGTTTCTTCCTTCCAGTTATGGGTTAAATAACAGGCCAGATTGGGTTCTATAGCCTTGGTCGGCAACCAGTCTACCGCAGAAAGCAATGGCAACCTACTGCGGGATAATATTCTGCCCAGTCAGTCATGTCTCTTTCGAGACATGATCGCCCAAGCGTGTTTCATGTATGGCACTTAACTGACTCCTCTGAATACGTCCTGTGAGTAATAAATTTTCAAAGCTGTCATTCCACTTGATGTGTCCCATGTTTTTCATTTTATGTATAAGCGTCCTTTTCGTTCCCATTTCCCTTAAAACATTTTCCTACATAACATTCTCGACATCTCACTAAATTTTTGTCCGTTCATCTATAAGAAAATTTCCGACACTCCATGCCATCGAGGAGGATAAAGATGACATCGCAGTTCAGATCTGTTTTTGTTTCCCAATGAAATAATCTTCTAATATTTGGTTGTTTCTGAAAAGCCACTTTCGCTATTCCAACCAATATGCTTTAGGATCTATGTGTCCTGTTTTCCGTAGTTTCGAATTCTAGTTGAATTCCTTGCATTCACTTACTCGCAAATACCCTTGGGAAAGGTATTAATCCATCTCTTTCCTGAAGTTATGGCTTACATAATAGAACAGATTGGGTTCTATAGCCTTTGCTGACAACCAGTCTACCGCAGAAAGCAATGGCTACCTACTGCGAGATAATCTTCTGCCTGCCCAGTCAGTCATGTCTCTTTCGAGATATGATCGCCAAAAGCGTGTTTCACGTAAGGCATTTAACTGACTGACTGATTACCCCACTACAGAGCTACTTAAATTTATGCATTTAGTTATTTTTCCAAATTGAACCTCACAACTCTTACTGAAAATCATATATTGTGTCGACTTAATAGTTATTCTTTTCTTCTTGCTTTCATTTACTATCTTGTGTAGTTTTCATTCTGATTCGACCATCAAAAGTGTCGTCCGTGTAGCCTGTTTTTATTTTAATTTTTATTTTATTTTATTTTTATTTTATTTTTATTTTATTTTCTTTTTCTTTTTATTTTATTTTATTTTTTTTCTTTTCATTTTATTTTCTTTTTATATATTTTTACCTATATTTTTACTTATATTTTATAGATTATTCCTGCTGATACTAAATTCAGGTAAGACTTGTAGTTCTCTTATCACCTTGGTGTATAGATTAAATAAACTCCATGAGAAAACGCGTCCTTGTCTTACTAGTGCCTGTTCCTTCTCCCTTTCTGTGTGTACCTATGAGTAACTCCGTGTCAAATCAATAAGGGTCTAACCATTACCGACATAGATTTTTTTTCCAAATTTGGTACACTGCATGAAAGAAATTGAATGGCACCTATTTTACGTCTGTAGGTCAAAAAGTTTTCGAGATATGACTCTCTGACCTTTGTCAAAAAGGTGAATTTTGGAAAATAGTCACTAAGTTTAAATAACAATATTTTAGTTGTTTTTTACCTACAAAGCTAAATTATATACCATTTTAAAGTACCGAGATAGATCTAAAAGGTGGTATTTATTTTTTTGTTTAAAGGTCAAATAAGATAATTTGACTTTGACCTTAACTTTCGACCTTTTTAATTTTAAAAAATTATCTTTGATTTTTTTTTTCTTTTTTTAATTTGACAACAAATTAATTTGCTTTTTGGTAAGATGTGTAAAAAAAAAAAAAAATTGTGGTGGACTGTTGACTGGCCCGAGTTAAAGCGTTTTACTGAGTTGGGCCAAATTTAAAATGGTGGATTTCTGTATTTGCTAACATTTTCATGTCTCCCAATATGGTCAAGCATATTTTTAGAAAGTTCTTTGAATGCTAATTAATATTTACTTGACAACTATGATCATAAAATCAACAGAATTCGTGTTATTTGTGGTTAAATGTTGACAAATCCAGTGGAAATAACTAACCTCATATTTGGTTACATTTTTTTTTATTATTTGGATCATCTTTTACGTCTATCGAAGTACTTTAATTTATAATAACTTATAATAATTTAATTTATTATTTGGATCATCTTTTACGTCTATCGAAGTACTTTAAATCAAGCTAAATAGCAGGAGCACCCGATCAGATATGGCAACATTATTCAATGCCCGAACGAATGCTAGATTTATAAATGTGAAAAATGGATTGACGTGAAAAATTTCCTGGCCCAACGCAGTGAACAAACTTTCCTAGCAGATATACGCAAACAACTTTGGGGAAGGTACAAGTCCATCTTTTCGCTTCCTCATAGATATTGGTTAAATATCAGGTCGGTGCAAAAGTTTTTGCCGATTTAAAATTTCATCTTGAAAATGAAACTGTTTTTGAAAATTTCTATTCATAACAATAACGACCTTTGCTCTCTACAACTTGATTCCATCTGTCAACGAGCTTATAAATGCCTCACTTGTAAATTTCTTTGGGTTTTGATGTGAAATATGAATCTAACTAATGTTCAATCTCCTCTCGGGATGTTAACCTAAGGCCATCTCAATGGTTTTGTAATCCTCGAAGTAAGTGATAATCCGAGGGAGCTAGATCAGGAGAATATGCAGGATGGGGCAAGATTTCCCAAACAAATTCTCCTAGGAGATCTTTGTGCTGTGTGAGGACGAGCATTATCATGATGGTAGATGACTCCCTTTCTGTTGACTAAAAACGGTCGTTTTCGGGTCAAAGCCGTTTTCAAACAACGAAGTTGATCACAATAGACTAGCAGTAATGGTTTGACTGTTGTCTAAAAGTTCGTAATGGATGATCCCTTCAATACCCCACCATACGCTCAACATGATCTTTTTGGGATGGAGTCCTGTTCTCGGTTGCTGAACTGGTCTTTCTCCTTGATTTATCCACGATGGCCGACGTTTAACGTTATGGTAGAGAATCCACTTCTCATCACCTGTGACAAGCCTACCCAAAAATGGTGTCTGAAGGTGTCGTGAAACTCGTAGAGTAGAAGGAACATGGTTGAGAATATTGCAGAAAAATATGAATGATGCTTTAATAATCTGGAAGAAAAAGTTATAAATTAATCATGGTGATATGTTTAAGTAATAACAATATGCATAAAATAAATTACAGTGATTTAAAATGCCCCTTTTACAAACCGGCTAAAATTTTTGCACCGACCTGATAGAATGACAGACTGAGTTCTTTAGACTTGGTTGGAAACTAGTCTAGGAAAAGAACAATGGAATTTAGCATAAAGTTCTGTCCTGAAAAGGGAACATAAGCGATCATAGTTCACCATCACTTTAATAATTGTAAACTTTTTAGTGATAGGAGGGGGGCGATTATTTCCGTTTTAGTTAAACGAATTCATGGGGGCCATGTGACGGCCAGTGATTGACGATTGCTCGTGGGTTGATGTGTAGACCCCGAGGTAGGTAGACGATAACCTTCGAGGATAAGAAGGACGAAAGAAAACCTACGTTGTCCTAACACGAAAGCACTACGAGCCTGACAGTTTTCCACCCGAGAAATATTACAAGTGGGACTCACCGATTTTAGCTTTTTACAGTGCTAGTTTTTGCTGTATGTGTTATAGTTTGTCTATGTGGGGCAAACAGTATATATATATATATATATATATATATATATATATAAAAGGCAGGATGTTTGTGTGTGTCTATCTGTCTGTATGTCCTTTATACGAATCCACAATTTTTATCCGATTCTCACCAAACTTCACACAAATATTCTTTAGACTTCCGGTCAGGTCATCGGTTACTTATTTTTTCTAATTTCCCCTCTGATATTGGAAATCGATACCCCGATATCCAATCGGATCTGATCAAGATCGGGATTTCAGCCCCTTTTATCGTGGTTCTTGTTGCAGAATTTACTCTAACTTGATAAAATTATAGTTTTAGTTTTAAACATTAGATCTTCTCAGACGACTCATTTTCCCCGATATCAAAAATCGATACCCCCCCCGACATTTTATCGAATCTGATCAAAAATCGATATTCAATCAACAATATGGCTCATTTTCTCCAATTTTACTCCCGATACGTACGATAAGTTTTCATGGACTTACTTAGGTTAGTTTATCCTTGGATGACTTGACTCCGATATTGGAAATTGATACCCCGATATCCTATCGGTTTTGATCAAAATCAGGTTTTCAGTCTCTTTCTTTTTTTTTTTTTTCGGGTTTACTCTAAATAGGCATAATTGTAGTTCTTAGTCTCAGCCATGATACCATTTGCTCGGAGGACTTATTTAGCTTTCAAAATTCAGTTTACGACGAAAAAAACTTATTTGATATCGATACCAGGAAATCAAAATTTGACTTACATCCATTCATTTTTCTTTGTCTACGGTTTCGCTTTAACTGGAAACAACTATTGCTTTTTAGTCTTTCGTGCCAACGTCCAAAGAGTTTGAGTTCCAGGACCATGGGTTAGTTTTAAAGCTTTCATTACACCCGAGCAACGCCGGGCTATACTGCTAGTTTCTATATAATTTATTTTATATGTTCATCGGGTCTTTTTTATCACAATGTATATTTGCCATTCATTTTTTTTTTTTTTTTTTTTTTTTTAACTCTCCTGGTCCTTTCTCTCGTTGTGCTGAGTTTTAGTATATGATGGATACACTAATGCTTCATATGGATATTGGAGACTAGAGATTAAATTAAGTATAACGTACCCGCAATATATTAGTTCCATTCATGCCAATAAATCATGCAAATAAATTTTCGTAATTCATGTGTTGCTTTAACTTTAAATAACTTTTACTGGTGCTGACGTCAGTGTTAGTGACGATGTTAAAGCCAAGGTTTTAAATGTTAATTTTCAGGAGTAGCTGGCAGGCAGAACCTCCCAACTTGACAGCTGAGTGTAACTCAATCTCTCTGACTTGGACCAAACCAAAATGAGTCGCGTTAAAATTAAGGTGGGAGCTTTTTTTCGATTGTCACGACTGAAAACAAACTGTTACAATTTTAAAGTAGGGAAGCCTAAAGTGAACACAAAAGTCGTATTTTCTTTGTTCGGTCTCCAACAAATGAAATTTGTTTTCGATCAAATTTTAATTGATCTTGAAAAATTAAAGATTCCCTCTTATATATATATATATATATATATATATATATATATATATATATATTCCGAAAGGTTAGTGGATTTCTGAGAAACATTGAATTGAGAATATTTTTTTAATATTTTAGTATAAAATGCATTGATCTTTTAAAACCAAACTTCGCGGGGTGGATATAAATTATTACTGAGGAAATGAAAGGTTTTCAAGTTTATTTCAAAGTAATCTTTTCAGAAATCAAAATACAAAAATAGTAACACCTTGAATAAGGAATCACTCTTTTTTTCTCTCATGAAACGTTTTATTTATAAAATTAGTAAGAAGCGTGTTGGTGAAAGTATTGTCCATCGCTAGGCACTACTTTTTCTCATCTTTCTAGCAGAATCTAAAATTCCACATCGGACAAACGACACTTCTTTTGAGGCTGTGCGTTGTGGCTCAGTGGATATCGGCTCGGAACGAGAAATCGGAGAAACAAGTTCGAATTCCAGCTGAATTCATAGTATTCGCTTACGCGCAAAATACCCTTGGAAAAGGTATGAATCCGTCGCTTCTCCCCACCATCAGCTATAGGTTTTATAGAACATATTGGGTTCTATAGCCTTGGTTAGCAACCAGTCTAACGCAGAAATTAACGGCGGGAAAATTTTCTGCCTAGTTAGTCATGTTTCTTTCGAGACATGATCGCCCAAGTGTGTATCACGTATGGCACTTAACTGATTAACTGAGGTTAAGCAAGAGTCGACCGTTATTTTTTTTTTTTTTGCATCTTTATAAGAATGAAAGTGCTGCTCAGCCAGACCATGTACCATCGATCGGAACGAGTGATAATCGGACGGGGTAACGTCTGGGGAATGCGGCAGGTGGGGTAGGACTCCCTATTTAAGCGTTTCCAAGTAGGTTTTCACCTTTTTAACATGTGGCTTAGCCCTGTCATAATGTGTTGTGTCTCTGCTCGTATATCGGCCATTTTTTGTTTTTTCAATGACCAGCTCAAACGCATCCATTACAGTTGATGGCAACCTGATGTAATGGTTTGGGTCGGTTTGAGCAGCTCATAATAAACTAATCCCAGCTACCCCACCAAATGAAGAGCAGAAGCTTCAAACCATGGATATTCGGCTTTGCCGCGGATGTCGGGTTTACCCCACGATCTTCTACGCTTAGGGTTATCGTAGTGTATTCACTTTTCATCGCTGGTTACGATACGATGCAAAAATAACAAACTTTCTTTTTCTCTCGTTGAAGCAGCTGTTTACATGCGACAAGACGCCGTTCGACGTATCTCGGCTTCAACTTGTAAGGCACCCAATGTCCTTGATTTTGAATTATTCCTAATGATTCATTTCGAAACTGTTGTGGAATCAACTCCTAATGGTTCTGCAAGTTCAGCTTTAGCCTGAAATAAATCTTCATGAAGTAATGCCTCCAATTCTTTGTTTTCAATGATTCAGTCAGTTAAGTGCCATACGTGATACACGCTTGGGCGATCATGTCTCGAAAGAGACATGACTGACTGGGCAGAAGATTATCCCACAGTAGGTTGCCATTGCTTTCTGTGGTAGACTGGTTGCCAGCCAAGGCTATAGAACCCAATCTGTCCTGTTATTTAATCCATAACTGGAAGGAAGAGACGGATTAATACCTTTCCCAAGGGTATTTGCGCGGAAATGAATGCAAGGAATTCAACTGGAATTCGAACTCGGCACCCCGGTGTCGCGTTCCGAGTCGATATCCACTGCATCACAACGCACATCCTCTTGATCATTATTCAATGATTATGCAGTTTTATTATCAAATAAGCCATTATATCAAACTCTTTGTGGATCATCTAGTTGCAACCATGCCGACAAATGATGCTGTAGTATCATCAGTAAATGAGACTTCATACGGGTAATGTCTTCATCCTGCAGACTCATGCATAGTCATCCCGGTCATGACGATAAACTACATCCGACAGGAAAACCTTTGATCAAGAGTCTAGGTTTCATTAGGGGGATGGGGCGTGGAACCACTTGTTTTACTGATGTTGAACCCAAGTCTATCCTAACCCGGGTCCTGTAGGCAGAGAATGAACCCCGCAAACAAGAATTGACAGTATATTTATATACTGTTGATTGACTAACGATATTTTGTTTAGCAAAATTAAGAACAATAAATTTTTTACTAAAAATAAATTTAAAATATCTTTTTGTAGTTAACTTATCAGCAGTAACATATTTTATGATTTACGCACATCAAATTTTACAATTTTTATGATCTACACACATCAGAATTTATGATCTACACACTACATATCGCAAAAAATCATACACTTTCCCCTGACAGTATAAAATTGTGTGCAAAATATTTACATTTCCGCATCATTTCCAAAAGAGTTGTTGATATGCTGTTAAACAAAATCAACCAACCAACATCTTTATGCACAAAAGCTGAGTATCATCTACCATGTATTCAATTGTGAAAGCAGAATAACTTTTTCGTTTTTTTTTTTTTTGTTTTTTTTTTACTTCAAAGTTCTAAAATGTTGGCATGGAATAACCTAAAAGGTGTTGATATGCCCTTAAAAAATCGTATGTAGGTTTCGATTACACCAAATAATAATGCTGTTACAGTTTCATTATGAGTGAACCTTTGTTGGTGGCACAAGGCCTTCATCTTGCAGACTCCGCGTTGATTATAAAACCGCAGCTCCACTGAGTAATGAGTGTAATTTTAGGTGTAGGTCGATTTTGACACGGAGAGGTGGCTACAGCCGAGATGGAGCACCCTTCACAACACAAAATGGGTTCTAGATGCCATACTTTGGAAAAAGATTAATTTACCTCTTTCCAAAGGAGTTTATGCAAATATGAAACAAACTGTTTCGTCCATACTCTGAACTATAGTCGTCTTTTTCCATCTTTATCGTTTACCGTTAGGACGTCTGTACGTGCAAAAAAATTTATCCCCCCCCCCCCGTTGTCAGTACCAAGTTAGTCAGTCGAATGCCATACGTGATACACGCTTTGGGCGATCATGTCTCGAAAGAGAAATGACTGACTGGGCAGAAGATTATCCCACAGTAGGTTGCCATTGCTTTCTACGGTAGACTGGTTGCCAGCCAAGGCTATAGAACCCAATTTCTGCTGTTATTTGACTCATAGCTAGAAGAGAAAGAGATAGATTATATTACATTATTATATTAAGTATTAGAAGGGAGAGGTAAGGAGTGGGTGAAGTAATTTTTACACGCTATGACCAGTAGAAGCCTTAATCATGTTTCCAACTATTATATTCAGTCAGTCAGTCGATAAACAAAATACTCTGCTGCATTTCAAACCAAATTTAAATTGACTTGGAGTTTGTTTTCCATTTATCAGTAAAATCAATAAAATTGCCCAGTATAACCCGGATATAAGAGAAACCCGAATATGAGACAGAATTTTCCTGGTCCTAAATTAGAGACTGTGGAAATGTATATAAAATAGATCAAACTCGGATATAAGATAACTTTTATCCGGTCCCGGCAACTCTCTTATATCCGGGTTACACTGTATTGACAAATCTGTCTGCACAACTATTCTTTTTATTAAGAAACTCTTTCAAAAATAAAATATACTTTTCTGAATCATTATTTGAAAAGAATTAAGCTGATTTAAATGTAATTTAAAATTGAAACATTTACTTTTAGTTTAAAATATAGGAAAAAAAACATTACTTAACACGGAGTTGGTATTTTTTATGGAGATGATGGCACATCCATCGACAGCTTAATATTTGGCAGATTTAAAGGGTAAACAGTAAAGAATCTTTGGACTTAACTAATTATAAAGATGTTAAGGGTAGAATGTGGGTAAGCTATGTGAGTGAGTGAATATCTTTCAAGGTTTAGTGCAAGTTGGCTTTTCTCATACCGGAAATGTCCTTTTATTTTAGCCATCTCATTTGTTAGCCGACTTTCAGAGGTTCCTTGAAATACTTCGATGTTCAGGAAGTTCACCCATGAACGTCAAACCTGTAGACCATAATTAATAAAGCAAGTGGTGTTCATTTGCAGGCGCAACAGAAATCCTTGCAAATTTCCGGCTTGTAAGAAAAGCGTGCAATAAACATACAGGACAACATAAGCCGCTCCCCCACTTCAACAGTTTCAAATAAAATTTCTTAAAATATGTCCTGTTTGGGAATTGAAATTATAGACATGTACTTATGTGCATGGTGGTGCAGTGGATATCGACTCGAAACGAGAGATCGGGGTGCCGAGTTCGAATTCCAGTTGAATTCCTTGAATTCACATACACACAAATACCCTTGAGAAAGATATTAATCCGTCTCTTCCCTCCAGTTACGGGTTAAATAACAAGACAGATTGAGTTCTTTAGCCTTGGCTGGCAACCAGTCTACTGCAGAAAGCAATGGCAACCTACTGCGGGATAATCTTCTGCCCAGTCAGTCATTTCTTTTTCGAGACATGATCGCCCAAAGTGTGTATCACGTAAGGCACTTAACTGATTTTGTCTATTGGGAATATTAAATTTCATCTCTTAGCTTGAAACTACAAGTTAAATAAAAGCTTAAAGAAAGATTTCATTTTTCAAAATGCATTTTAAACCTTAAGTATCGCATTTTTTTAAAACCCTGGAGTCACCTATATATAATAGTGTAGCGTTTAATATTACGGACAGTTACATTTTCAATTTTAGTTTCGGTCAAAATAGAAAGAAAATTATATCTAATATTTTGACAAACTTGTTCTACATCATGATGAATGTTCATTAAAATTAACCCAAAATAAGAATTTTTTTTTTTTTTTTTAATCATTTCACCCCGAGCAAGGCGGAAACGCCACTGATGTGCAGGGGGTTACATAAATGTAAAAAGATTAATTAGAAAAGAGTGAGGAGTACAAACTAGTTAGAAAGGAACAATAGAAAGCTGAGAAAGAAGGTGCGATGACAGATACATAGGTGGAGAGAAAGGGAAGGTTATACAGGGGTGGGGAGAGAGCTAGAGTCCAGTGGTTAGTAGATGAGTATTGACTTTGCATTTAAATTTCTGGAGGTTGTAGCCGTCAGGAAAGCAAGAATACGGGAGCGAGTTCCACAGGCGGGAAGTGCGAGAGAAGAAGCTGCAGGAGTAGAATTGTCGTCTGCATTTGGCTAACCTGACTGTGAATGGGTGGGACCCAGTTATAAAAAAATTTTTGCATTCAAATAGAAAATATAGAGTTTAATACTGGCAGGCGAAGTGTGACGAAGGGAGAGGTAAGATGACTAAATCATGTAATTAATAATGGACTATTGTTTTTATCTAAAACTCTATATATTCTTGACTAGCAGTATAGCCGGCGTTGCTCGGGTGTAATGAAAGCTTTAAAACTAATCCATGGTCCTGGAGCTCACACTCAGCCTAAAGAATATTTGTGTGAAGTTTGATGAGAATCGGATAAAAATTATGGATTTGCATAAAGGACATACAGATAAACACACACACACACACACACACACACACACACACACACACACACACACACACACAAACATCTTGCCTTTATATATATATATATATATATTATCGATTTTCTGCACTATTGTAAAAACTGCAACCTTGAAACTTCTGAATATCGTTTCTTATGTCTTTGTCTATGAGTGTATCAAATTTGATTAAAATCGGACCACTCCTTCTATAACCCGATTGTTTTTTTCGATTATCGATTTTTGATATTTATCGGGTGTACCTCGACACAAAACCTAGCTAAGAACACTCGCAGATGCTCATAGTACAACTGTGTAAATTTTCAAAAAAATCGGTTCAGCCGTTTCGGAGTCTATAGATAACGGACACACACACACACACACACACAAACACACATACAAAGTTCCATTTATAAATAAGTTTAGATTTAGATCTGATTATTTATCAAATGGGATGAATGATTGTCAAGATTTCGGCACAACATTCCAGAAAACACAGCTCGTGAATTTTTCCCCCGCTTTCATTATTTTCTGAACGACAGAAGGCCGTGGGGGCGATTGCCACCAAATTTTCCGTTGTCTCATAAACTTAGTTTACCTCCCACCTAACTATCCCAGAATGTTTTTTTTTGTTCATATCACCCTTAACCTTCCGTAAACCCCGACTGGTATCACGGAAACAATTAGCTTGGATTAGTTTTTTATTTTACCCTTTTTTAAGGTCGTAGGAGAACGCAAGTTTTGCGTGCAGACAACCACTTCTTCGCGCAGTGGTTCTCTTAATCCGAGATCGCATTCCTTCCCCCTCAATCACTTTTCCCCCCAATTCCACACTTATTTTTATTTTCATTTTTTTTCCTTCGCCATTATACTTATGACTTTTACGTATGAATTCCTCCCCAGCGATTAAGCGCATCCCTTTTGAGCGTCACTAACTCTGAGGGATTTTTTGGTCACCTTGACATGGTGTAATGGTCAACAAGCTTGTCTCACTAAAACTGAATAGTGAGTTCCATCCTTTCATGGTACCACAAACTTTTGGCTTTGTGCAACATCTAAGAGGCGCTTAGAAAATCTACCCTGAGACATTGTCAAATTCATTCGTTCAAATACTCGTTTCCTGTTTAGTGTAAATGCAAATACGGCGAGATTATTTTTAAGACATCTACTTTGTCGTGGAGTGGATATCGGCTCGGAACTAGAAATTGGAGATCCGAGTTCGAATTCCAGTTGAATTCTTCACAATCGCTTACGCCCAAATACCCTTGGGAAAGGTATTAATCCGTCTCTTCCCTCCAGTTATGGGTTAAATAACAGGCCAGATTGGGTTCTATAGCCTTGCGTGGCAACCAATCTACCGCAGAAAGTAATGCGCAACCTACTGCGGGATAATCTTCTGCCCAGCCAGTCATGTCTCTTTCGAGACATGATCGCCCAACCGTGTATCAAATATGGCACTTAACTGTATGATGAACAGTGAATTTTCAGAGAAATAAAATGTATATAAGAATGTGGACAGAGCCTAAATATATTAATAAAATAATATCAAAATCTGTCAGTCAAAACACGAACCTCAAGCTTTGTCATCAAGATGGACGATAACGTCATTTTGAGCTCTGGAAACGCGCAAAACATTTTCCTATATAAAATTAATAGTAATTGCTTTTCTGGTTTACGTCATTTCGGAAAAAAAAGTAAGGATTTTTTTTTTTTTAATCGTATCACCCCGAGCAAGGCGGTAACGCCACTGATGTGCAGGGGGTTACGTAATAGTGAAAAGATTGGAGAAGAGAAGGCCGGAAACCACATCCTAAACAGGGAACAAGGGACGAGCCTCTTCACCTGTTCAATAGACGTGGGTGGAGTGTGAACCGGGCGATAGATAGATCTATCTACTCCAATTGAAGAAAAAAGAAACCAAAGTGGTTTTTATAAAAGCGAAATGCCGTAAAGCGAATTTTTGTAAACCGGAGAGTACGTGTAATGAGTTTAAACATAGATATTTGCAAAAAGCTTGGAAGAACGTGAAATCGGAAAATAAACATATGGGATAGCAAAAGTTGCCTTCCAAAAGTTAAGCAAAGTATTAAGAAACAGAACTGTCAGACAATTAAGTGACATACGTGAAACACGCTTGGGCGATCATATCTCGAAAGAGACATGACTGACTGAGCAGAAGATTATCCCGCAGTAGGTTGCTATTGCTTTATGCGGTAGACTAGTTGCCAGCCAAGGCTATAGAACCCAATATGTCCTATTATTTAACCTATAACTGGAGGGAAGAGACGGATTAATACCTTTTCCAAGGCTATTTGTGCGTAAGTGAATGCAATGAATTCAATTGGAATTCGAACTCGTTTCCCCGATTTCTAGTTCTCCGATATCCACTGCCCCACAATACACGTCCAAGAAACAGAGCAATTTTGTTAAAAACGAAGAAAATAATACAGAACTGTTATGCTATATCGTTCTTCCAATTATGGCCGGGAATGTTGGACAATCTTTTTTTAAAATCTCACTTTTGGATCCCTGCATTTGATAGGATTTTTTTTTTTACTAGCAGTATAGCCAGGAGTTGCTCGGGTGTAATGAAAGCTTTAAAACTAATCCATGGTCCTGGAGCTCAGACTCTTTGGACGTTGACATGAAAGACTAAAAAGCAATAGTTGTTTCCAGTTAAAGCGAAACCGTAGACTGAAACAAAAATGAAAGGATGTAAGTCAAATTTTGAATTCCTTATATCGATATCAAATAAGTTTTTTTTTCGTCGTAAACTGAATTTTGAAGGCTAAATAAGTCCTTTGAGTAAATGGTATCATGGCTGGGACTAATACCTACTTAGAGCCAAACCTAAAGCAAAAACTAAAATAAAAGGGCTGAAAAAAATACAGACATACAGGCAAATAAACAGACACACACAAACATCTTGCCTTATATATATATATATATATATATATATATATATATATATATTATCGATTTTCTGCACTATTGTAAGAACTGCAACCTTGAAATTTCTGAATATCGTTTCTTATGTCTTTGTCTATGAGTGTATCAAATTTGATTAAAATCGAACCACTCCTTCTATAACCCGATTGTTTTTTTTTTTTCGATTATCTATTTTAGATATTAATCGGGGGTACCTCGACACAAAACCTAGCTAAGAACACTCACAGGCGCTTATAGTACAATTGTGTAAATTTTCAAGAAAATCGGTTCAGCCGTTTCGGAGTCTATAGGTAACACACACACACACACAAAGTTTCATTTATAAATAAGTTTAGATTTAGATTAGATGTATTTTCAAAGACACATTAGTTTACAGGGACGGCCACGTCAGTAAGAAAACACATTGTACGTTTGTAGTTTTTAATTAGTTTGGACAGTTTTAATTATTCTGTCTGTAGTGTAACGTCTCTATAAAAAACGTATACAAGTTCCTATAATCGAGTCGGAGTGGTTTTCATACCAATCTTTTATTGTTTCCCATAAACGTTGCAGATTTTCCATTGCAAATATTTGGCCCAACTCGGTATGACGAGTTTCAGTGTATACGAATAATCTACAACCAAATACAAAATGGTCAATTATTTCTAGAATTACAGAATCTACGTTTGGGATCAACACAGTGTATTAGTATATTTCTAGCTATCAAGCATTGGTCCTGTGAGGCAGAAATAAAACCTTCGATTTCAGCTTCTAGTCTGGCAACCACTTCTGTTGCAGTGGATATCGGCTCGGAATAAGTAGCTGAGTTTGAATTCCAGTTAAATTCGTTGCATTCACTTATGAGTAAATACCGTTTGGAAAGGTATTAATCCACCTCTTATTTCTCCAGCTACGGATTAAACAGCAGAACAGATTGGGTTCTGTAGCCTTGTTTAGCAACCTCTACCGGAGAATAAAGGGGTCCGCATATTGTCAACACCCCTGCCTGTAAAATAAAGAAAAGTTACAGAAGCATCGTCGATGGCCTATGCTCAACTAAGAGCGATGGGGTTTAGTCGAGAACTACACAACCACTGATGGGTATAAGGTCTCTCTATATCAGCTTGTCCGGCACGTACAGAGTGTTGACTCTGAAAAGGTTTATCTTGCCACCGTTTCTGTACTTGGTCCATTGCTTCTGCCGCTTCATTAAGCTTACTTGCCCATCTCCGTCTACTTGATATTGCTTTTTGAACTTGTTGACTTTATCACCGAATAAATTTCTTCTTTCTTTCATATTATTAGACATAAACAATCATCCAGACTTTTGTAATGTCTAGGTATCTTTGAAGTTCGATTGCTGCCTATTTCTAAAACCATTCTAGTGGAACTACTCAGTTGACTCTTTCGTATCTGGACACGTACAGATGATCAGTGTCGGGCTTCGGATGATTCATGCGGTGTCACTGGCGTAATATCCAGATAAGGATATTAAATCTGTATGGCACCACAGACAGCTAAAGTGTTTATAGCTGATATTCTGCTTTGTGAATTCTACTTTGTGTTCAGCGTCAGACCCTCACGCATGTACTAGATTTTTTTTTTACTTCCTTTGAACATTGTATCGAAAGAGAAAATCACCTACTTCAAAAAGAACTGGTGTTGTGTCCATAGTCTATCGAAGAAAAATTACCAAAAAAATGTTAGCATAAAAAGAGCTGCTATGAATATCAGAAGCTATGCTAATTTTCTTTCTTACCTGGCTGGCGTGGCTAATCAGAAAAATCGCTCGATTAATAAATGCCGTTGCTTTTTGCTTATCGTGGAGACTTTCTCAAAGAAAGTCCGATTTTTGAGTTTGATGAGTGAGTCAGATTTTCGATGTTGCGAGGGGAAGAACTTTTGTCCCCGTTTTTATTACTACGTTGCCTGCTGAACTGTTCACACCAGATCTACGATTAAACTTAGTGTTGGCACACGGATTTTGTTTTTTTCTATTTCTGGTACATTCCATCTCTTTACCTGACCCCTAAATATCTATAGGCTTCTTGTTTCAGTCTTTTAATCTTCATAACAACATTTAGATCTACTTAAGGTATTCCGATAATTTTCTCTTTCTTTAAAGTTAATTTTGAATATTTTTCTAATATGATTTTCATACGGATGTCATCACTAAAACATTTTACCTTATTAAGGAGACTTTTCAACATTGGCGAAAGTTTTGAGATCATCCGTGTAGAATAAATGATAAAATATTTTGTATCTCTATTACTGCTTGTTTCTTGCAAAACAGGAATTAGGGACGAACTAAACAGAAGGGTCGACAGGAAGTCTTTTTGAAAAAAATCTTATTCAAATATTCAACCGATTTGAAATGGCGGTACTTTTGGTTTAATTTAGACATAATATGGTTTTTCGAAATATCATCGTATATTTAAGGAAATGTGCTATAACCAAGGCTACTTTGTATATATCCAAGGCCTGAAAGATTCAAGGGTGTGCCACACTATCAAAGTTATTGCAAGTCAAAGATTTGACATTCAAAGCTGTACTGAACGTTTTTTGTTTCTTTCGTTCAATTTTCCATGATCATTTTATGAGTAGTTTATCTTTGCAACTATATTAACCTCTTCACTATCCTTTCTGTTCCGAGAGAAGAATGCTGTTGTAAAATTTTTATGCTCATTTGGGTTTTTTGGGGTTTTTTTTTTTTAGGTGCCTGGTACGTTTGAGGTATTTTGGTGTATGAAGGATTGAATGCTGATGAACAAGTTCTTGCGGTGGATGAGAAAATTGTAAAGTATGTTTGGGTCGTGAGTCGGATTACCTAGGTATAGAATAGGTACTGAAGACCAATCTGAGTTTTTCTCCCTCCCACAAATCGGCCTTGTGCCACAACTGTATTTTTTTGATACAACAAATATCAAGAATGCTGTTGTCATTGATAAAAGAGTAAGTACAGTCAGTACAGTCGAAATTAATTCATATGTAATAGGCAGACATGTTATTGGACTATAATTTATTGGATCATTTGTTTCACCTGTCTTTGGTAGGATATATATAATATCGATGTATCCGTTCTGGAATTTTATAGGGATTATTCATTAACAGTGATAAATGTTACGCACGGGATTTATAGATTGATGACAGATGCTAGTACCAAACGCTAAAAACCTCGTTATTTCTTGATGATTTCAATTTTGGGGATTTGGTTAAAGCTTGTCTGACATGATTTTCGGTCATACTTTGCTATTTTTGTGTAGGTTTATCTTCATTTCTTTTCCAGATCTACTTCACATAGGTTTATTGGACTTCGTTATGTGGATTTTGGGAAGTTGATTTAACATCTGTGTAGCAATTACTTTTCTGGTTATTTAAAGATGTTTTTTGTTTTTTCTATATTTCTGAGATTAGGTAGTATTTACATTATTCGGAATATTGTCCTCATTTTTGTTGCCATTTTTTTACGTTTCGGCCGTGGTACGCTTCAGCCTTCTTCGGGTGCTAGGAATTTCGAACCGAACCATTTACTGCAATCGCTGGGGTATATCATCTCCATCCCTTGCTTACAGCCTCTTCTGGTAGTCATGAGTTATCTAAACTTATTTATAAATGAAACTTTGTCTCTGTGTGTCCGTTACCTATAGAATCTGAAACGGCTGAACCGATTTTCGTGAAAATTTACACAGTTGTACCATAAGCGTCTGCGAGTGTTCATAGCTAGGTTTTGTGTATAAATATCGAAAATCGATAATCGAAAAAATCGGGTTATAGAAGGAGTGGTCCGATTTTAATCAAATTTGATACACTCTTAGACAATGGCATAAGAAACGATATTCAGAAGTTTCAAGGTTTCAGTTCTTACAATAGTGCAGAAAATTTGATATCGATACCAGGAATTCAAAATTTGACTTACATCCATTCATTTTTCTTTCAGTCTACGGTTTCGCTTTAACTGGAAACAACTATTGCTTTTTAGTCCTTCATGCCAACGTCCGAAGAGTCTGAGCTCCAGGACCATGGATTAGTTTTAAAACTTTCATTACACCCGAGCAACGCCGGGCTATACTGCTAGTATATATATATATATATATATATATATATATATAAACTGGTAAATACAATTTATTCAACTTTCATTACAAAAGAATCCACTTCTATGACATTTAATATATGCAATTCATGCGTATTATGATGAAAACAGAAAAAAGGACATTATAAAGGAATTCCTTTTCAGATTGAACTTCATCTACTGGATTCCAACATCTCGAAAAGAACCCCCCACACACACACTCCGAAATTTATAGACAAATCTCACAGATGCCTGCTGGGATTTCTTCCTAACCCATAGAATCGTACAGGAATGAACAAAGATCGTTATTTTTTTTATTTATTTTTGTGTGTGTGTGTGTGTGTGTGTGTGTGTGTGTGTGTGTGGAAACAGATAACAGAAAAAAAGCAACATATGAACCGGGATTTACACCTCAAATATTATAAACCGTCTTTCTGAGTTATTACATTTAAAATTAGATTTAAAAAATGAGTAAGAGTAGAAAATGCATTTGAGAAACATAACTTTAGCGAAGCAAAAATCAGAAGTCAAATTAAGACAACGATCTACAGGATAGTTCTACAAAATAAAATTATATATAATGTCATTAAAAAATAATTTATTTTCACAACCTAGGTTTCAAACTTTCGGTGTCTTCAGGCGATTTATAATAAATGATTTTCAAACTTTTTTTCAAACGTAAAACAGGGATTTTTTACAAATGCGCGAATGGAATTTTTAACCAACCGCAAATTTTCAAAATTAGGGAGGAGTTTATTATGGATCTAAAAACACCTTCACCTAGGGTTCCTATGATTCTAGTGTGTGTGTGTGTGTGTGTGTGTGTGTGTGTGTGTGTGTGTCTATATATATATATATATATATATATATATATATAATTTTAGATTATTACAATGGGCAATACGTATTTCACCGCGTCCTGATGTTATTATCGCGGCTCGTCAGACCCAAATGGTACAACAGTTGATCCCGAAAATTTTGAGTCTGACAAGCCGCGATAACATCAGGACGTTGTGAAATATGTATTACCCATTGTAATAATCTAAAATCTTTTATAAATTATATTACTCTGTTAAATTAAATAAATATAATTTAACATTAAGTTCTCTTGAGTTCGTCTCTATCGGAATTTACCTGGGTTGTATACCAAGTGTGCTATGTTTTTATATATAATCTTTATCTGTAAATTCAGATAAAACTTAGTGGGGGAAAAGCCATTTTCAACATGCCATTTTAAGACGTGCATTCTTTGACCCCTTATAAACAGAGAACGAGGAAAAATTATAAGCCCATAGGGTATCTTAGGTAAAGGAAGGGGTTAGGATGTATTGGTTTTTATTGGGTTGGGAGTAGGAATTTAGTAGTTATTTTTTCTTGATAATGGGAGTTATGAGGTCAGACCCTTGGGTTAGTAGTGGTAGGGAAGTAACTGCTTGACCAAACTTTAATTTTTTTAATTTTTATTGGAACTAATTAGGGGAATAGGATAATTATTGTAATTTATACTTATTTCTATGGCGACACATACTTATGATCTCATTTCGTTTGTTTAGGAGTAGACTCTTCTGCGTCTATGGATGTTATTTTTTCCATGTGGTTTTGTTGACAGTTTTAAGGATGCAAAAAGTGATTATCTAACTTCATTTGAGATGAAGTCACGTGACGGCCACTGAGTGACGTCACTTCATAGTGATGGAAGTGGTTACTCTCGGTTAATGCCTGCAATCAAGACACGACTTGTTCGTTCGTTCGCTCGCTCGCTCGCACGGGCAAGGTATCATCTCTGTCTTCGACAACCAGCTGCCACGTGGAGCAGCTTACAAACCCATAGCGCCGTTTTCCGTCGGAAATATATTTTTACAAGATATAGAAATTATCTCCGGTTCGCAGTCCTCATGTTGGTAAGAACTTATGAGTGCCATTTCCTGTTTGAAGAATCTTTCCCAGTCGCTTAGACGTTAAATCGACCCACTCGAATCTCCTTTGGAAATTGAAAATACGGTATGGCTTCTCTCAAAATACAGAATACTCAGGCAGCTCTAATTCATACTGGAAATTATTACCAGTAAAACCTTCTGACTCTTCGTCATTTTCACACTGTTTGTTTGGTATAGGTATGTTATGGTTTCTGTGTAGAGTGAGTGTAAATATGTGCATATAATTTGTGCGACTTAGCGGTATACAACACTCTCTGGGAACAAAGTATTATTGCTATTCTTTAGCTTTAAACTATTCTGTTCCGTCCATGTATTAAGATGTTGTTACATTAATATAATAATACTAATAATGGGATTAATAAAAGCCGAGGAGAGCCAAATCGTTACGAGAGTTTACGATGGAAAGCGTAATATTACATAACTCAGTTTTTTTTTTCTTGTTTTTTTTTTGTTTTTTTTGTTTTGTTTTGTTTTTTTTTTTGTTTTTGTTTTTTTTTTCGGTGACAAACACATTAATTTAGAAATTCTTGCAAAAATCAAATAATTGTCAGATGTTAATGAAACTTTCAGGACATATTCACAAATGAATGAAATTATTTTTTAAAATCAATATTTAAAAAAAATACTGGTGAAACTTTTTTTTTTTTTACATCTGTTACCCACTTCCACGTAAATTCATGAAATTTTAAGAAATTAAATTCTGTGTACCATAATATTTACTGTTTACAAATCTATTAACTTGTGCAGTCTAACACATATTATTACGTCCTTTGCTATTGAATACTATTATTATTATCATTTAAATAATCTTCATTTCATTCAGAACAGATTTGACTGTCAGTTTTCTTACCTTACCCAGTTTGGCATTTCACCTACGAATTGATGCACTTTACATCGCTTCTCATTAGCGGGTGTAGTAAGGGTGTATTATGGCTTCGTGTCGATATTTTTTTTTTTTTTTTTTTTTTGTTTAATGAAGCACATCGACTTAGTTTGGAGCATCCTGAATCAAAAACCGTCAATGCGGACTGATTTCACCAACCTGAAGGTATTTCTAACTGGAATCCACCTGCAAGATGACACTCTGCCTTTTATTATTATTATTATTATTATTATTATTATTATTAATCAAAACCTCTAACTATATCGCGCACATTTGGCTATGATAAACGTATACTGTAATAATCAGGTGGGGTGTCATGGTGGGCACATTGAACTTCGTATCCGAGCATCACTTTGTTAGTGTGTTGCTCTTTCACTCAATATTATTAATAAATAGATAGATAGACGACATAATGGATTTGCCTTACAAGAAACGCACTCGGTAATTAGATTGAATGCGTCAAAGTTTACAAAGAAGCAGACGACATGATCCGCGTCTTTGATTCCTAACGTGAAAACAAGTAAACTTATGAATTTCAACCTGCGATGGAAAGCACAGTATATTTTGTTTTATTCCAGGACAGAAGTAAAACCGATTAGACAGCCCCCCCCCCCGACATCCCCTTTTGCTCTGCGTGCGGCACCATTCTTTTCTTTTCTTTTTACATTATTCTTTCCGTCTTCTTCCTTTCTTGCTTCTTTTCTATTTTCTCTCGTTACTTTTTCTTTGTCACCTCATTTTTTCTCATTGTGTGTGAGCGTGCGTCTGTCTCTCTGTCTGTCTGTCTGTCTCTTTTAGCGTGCGTCTACTCGCTCTCTCTCTCTTTTAGCGTGCGTCTACTCTCTCTCTCTCTTTCTTTGAGCGTGCGTCCCCCTCTCTCTCTCTCTCTCTGAGCGTGCGCCCCTCTCTCTCTCTCTCTCTCTCTCCATCGCTCACTTTGAGTGTGCGTCGCTTTGTCAATGTCGCGCATCTCCCCTTTCATTTGTCTCCCTCATTCTGTTGTCTCCTGTGTGTGTCTCCTGTATATGTCCCAAATGTTGCACTAATGTATTAACTACGTTGCACTAACCTGAGTTAGCGAATTATTCCCTGGGTTTTGTTGTCTCACCATTACTCCACAGGAAGGTACTTTTCTGTTGAATTCTTATTGTCTGCAAATGTGCTGTCTTGTTTTTCTTCTTCCCTGCCCGACTGCGCCCCGTTCCCCTGCTTCTGCCACCCTATCTGTAAGGCAGCCTTGATTATACTAACTACACATATTGATGGTGCATAAAACGCCAATCCCAGACCAAAGTAATAAACGTTCCACACGGTGAAACCGATCCAACCATATAAACCCAAATTTGGACTTCACAAAATAACGTCTTTACCAAAAGGCTTAAATGGGCCAAGGATTCTCATTCGGTACATTTTCTCAATTTCTTCATCCTTTCTCTCTTGACTATATTTTCTTTACCCTAACGTCAGAGAACATTAATAATTACACCGTTTGTATCTAATAAGTCAAACGAGACTGACTGCTTTTAACAATGGGGCCGTATTTCTCGTAAACGAAGGCTTGAAACTCGCTTAGGAAACAATGTTTATAAAAATAAAAATTGACTGAGCGTAGATAATTACCCTTGTTTAAAACGCGAATCACGCAACTCTTAGTTTCATTGACTCAATCTTCATTGGGAACCCTGCATCTGGTTAGCACAATAAATAGCGTGATGACAGTTGAAACATGTTTGGATATTTTATCATTTCACTCACAAGAAAGGCTACAAAGCCACTAAGACGCAAGGGATCACTGAGGATGAAAGTCATGTAAACTGAGAAAGCATTACTGAAGAAAAATGGTACTAAAAAAAAACAGGAGACAGATGACTATCGACTTTCTTTAAATTTGAAGATCATAGTTGACAAGAAAGAAAGAAGCTAAGAGGCGAGAAGTAAGAGAGAAGGAACGACTAGAATAAAACATGCGGTTATATTTTTCAATTTCAATAGCAAAACTACCTATCTGCTAATCGCTTCAATTCGTGATGTCGATGTCAGTCAAGTGCCATAAGTGTGTGATACACGATTGAGTGATCATATCTTTTTCGATTCATGACTCACAAAAGCAAAAAGATTTACCCACAGTAGGCTGCCGTTTTTTTTGGGGGGGGGTGTTTTTTGTTTTCTGTGTTTTTGTTTGTTTTTTTTGGGGGGGTTGTTTTTTGACTTTTGTGTTGTTTTTTTTTTTTTTTTTTTTTTTTTGTCTTTTGTGTTTTTGTGTCTTATGTTTTTTCTAGGGTAGACTGGTTGAAAACCAAGGGCATAGAAGACGATCTGTCCTGTTATTCAATCCATAGCTAGAGTGAAAAGAGATAAATTAATACCTTTCCCAAAGATATTTTCGGATAAGTAAATGCAAAGAACCCGACTAAAACTCGAACTCTGATCTCCCGTTTTTTTTTTGTTTTTTTTTTATGCCAAGCCGTTATGATCAGTAAGAAAGTTCGTCAGAACACTTAACATGACAATTTTTGTAGACAAGGCAGAGGGAAGCTACGTTAGGGCGATGGAAAAGTGACTAGAGTCGACTTACCAAGTTAAGATTGATAATACTTCGACACCTCTTTACTATATAGTTATAAAAGTTCTTGCCGCATGTTTGCTCTTGAACATTACCTTACTATTTTTATTTTTACTCCCTCTGCCTTGTCTACAAAAACTATCATGTCAAGTGTTCTGACGAAATTTCTTACTGGTCATGCGTTGTGGCGTAATAGATGACGGCTTGGCATAAAAAAAAAAACGGAGATCAGAGTTCGAGTTTTAGTCGGGTTCTTTGCATTCACTTATGCGAAAATATCCTTGGGAAAGGTATTAATTTATCTCTTTTCACTCTAGCTATGGATTGAATAACATGACAGATCGTCTTCTATGCCCTTGGTTTTCAACCAGTCTACCCTAGAAAAAAACAACACCTTCTTTACCTTCCTTTTTTTTAACTAAACGCATTGTGATAGCCTTCAAGACCTAACCATACACCTAATATGCACAATGCTTCAAGCAAATTACAAAACTAAAGTTTTTTTGTTTTTTTTTTCATAAGAAATAATTCCAGATTAAAAGACGAAATCTATTAATTCCGTGTGTGTGTGGGGAGGGATAATTGAAATTTATTTTCCGGACTTTGAAGGATAAAAAAATATGAAATTAATTGAACATTTACACTGAATACGTTCTCTAAACAGCAGTACATAGGGTTAGTGGTACACCCTGATGCCTGTGGCAATAAACGCAAACACGGTTAATTTCAGCATAACAAACAAAAAACGGACACTTTGTATTGTATGCCGTATTGCGTTGGTATAAAGCCTCCCACATAAAAATGTGACCTTAGATCATTGTTTGACTTTCGGTGTGACAAATTAATGTCTGCACAATGCATCTGACCAAATTCTTTCACAATCCAACATGAACCGGGTAGGATCAAATTCACCACTTGAAAAGAATTGTTGATGTTCCTCTTAGTAATGGGACCGTTGTAAATTTTCTGTCATATTTTTTTTCTTTTTTTGTTTATATTTTGTGTCAAATGCAACTTTGGTCACAAATGAATCGTGGGACGCTTTTGTTGAAATCTAGATGATGTTCCATTAAATTTCAGAGGCGTAAAAAAACAAAAAACGATTCAAACATTAAAAATGGTTTAACGGTTTATGGTTAGTATGATTCTTCTTCAACTAAGCACATACGAAAGCATATACACTTTATATATATATATATATACTTATTTATAAATTTGTGTCTGTGTCCGTTACCTATAGACTCCGAAACGGCTGAACCGATTTTCTTGAAAATTTACAGTTGTACTATAAGCTTGTGTTCTTAGCTAGGTTTTGTGTCGAGGTAAACCTGATAAATATCGATAATCGAAAAAATCGGGTTATAGAAGGAGTAATCCGATTTTAATCAAATTTGATACACTCATAGACAAAGATATAAGAAACGATATTCAGAAGTTTCGAGGATGCAGTTCTTAAAATAGTGCAGAAAATTGATAATATATATATATAAGGCAAGATGTTTGTGTGTGTGTGTGTGTGTGTGTGTGTGTGTGTTTATCTGTCTGTATGTCCTTTATACAAATCCACAATTTTTATCCGATTCTCACCAAACTAAATATTCTTTAGGCTGAGTCTGAGCTCCAGGACCATGGATTAGTTTTAAAGCTTTCATTACACCCGAGCAACGCCGGGCTATACTGCTAGTATATATATATATATATATATATATATATATATATATATATTTCATTTTTAAACGAGCTGTTTCGCTGCTCAGTTTTCTACCATGAGTGGTGTCTTTAACTGATTTTACCTTTTTTTTTTTTTTTGGTCGTTCACGTGGCAGAGAATTTATGAACGCGCATTGTTTAAATTCAAACAAATTATGACGTTTTCATTCATAGTTGTATGAACCTAAGAGGTATTTCTTAGTGTGGATGCATTTAGTCATAATTTCCGTTCTTTCATTTAACAATTTGTCTTTATTTGGGAATATCATAATTTCTAATTTTTCTTCTTGGCAAAGTCTACATACTTGTCCACCGTTGTAAGGCTTGGCTGTTTTTACAATGCTCCATGTTAGTCTGGGTCTTTTTCATATTTTGATTTCAATTTCCAGACGTGGTTAGCCAATTTTGTATTTAATTTAATTTTTCTATTTTAAATGTAGATCTGTGGTTGAACCACCTGGTCTTATATTTGGGCTCAACCAAAGACACATTTATTTTGTTTTGGCCATCCGGGTCATGTACCTCTCCCTTATAAATTATTTCTTGTGTTGCAGAGACCTTGAAGTGGACATTTGTTTTTGTCCCTTCATTCTTTGTTGGTTTTGTTTTGTACGATGTTATTTAAGTTCCTGGCGTTTTTTGTTTTTTGTTTTTTTTTTATGAAACTATCTAAATTATTAGTGCATCTTTAACTTAGTTTGATTGTATTTCTGTTGAAAATTTTGTTTAATTCTGATTCTTTTGGAAAGTACTTATCTATTAGTTTAAGAAAAATATTTGCCCTGTTTTGATCTTTGTTTCTAAATTAAATGGTGGGTTGAACCAGATAATGTTTCGTTATCTATTGTTGTTTTTGATTTGTCCGGTTGCGAATTATATTGTAAAATATATAAAACACACACACATATATATATATATATATAGAGAGAGAGAGAGAGAGGAAAAACTACTAAAAAGCTGTAATTTTAAAAATGTATTTTTTGACAGTATTTATTTATTTCTATTGAATATATATATATATATATATATATATAATAGAAATAAATAAATACTGTCAAAAAATACATTTTTGAAATATATAATATATATATAATGTGTGTGTGTGTTTCATCAAAAATGAATTTTTTTATGGAATTTTTCATGTGATTTATATTTTAATTTATTTTTATTTTATTTTTGGAGGACATAAATTTAAATAAAAATTGTCCAAATGTTTTGTTTTTCCAAGTGCTTTCGGCTATACTTTTAGCCATTTTCGAGGACGAATGATATTTTACAAGTAACAGAATGTAAGTGGTGTTATACAATGCATACTACTACTCCACGTTATACATAGCACCACATCAATTCTTTTATATAAATATGACAATATGCAATACCTACAAAATCTATACGGTGCGGCAAAAGTCAGTCAGTTAAGTGCCATACGTGAAACACGCTTGGGCGATCATGTCTCGAAAGAAACATGACTGACTGGGCAGATGATTATCCCGCAGTAGGTTACCATTGCTTTCTGCGGTAGACTGGTTGTCGACTAAGGCTATAGAACCCAATCTGTCCTGTTATTTTGACTTATAACTAGAGGGGGAGGATAGGTATTATATTATTAAGTAATAATTAGTGGGGGATCAGTTTATTACTTTAAAACAATAGAAAAATGATCCCCCACTTTATGACCAGTAGAAGCCATATTCATGTTTCCAACTATTATATTCAGTCAGTCAGTTAAGTGCCATACGTGATACACGCTTGGGCGATCATGTCTCGAAACAGACATGACTGACTGGGCAGAAGGTTATCCCGCAGTAGGTTGCCATTGCTTTCTGCGGTAGACTGGTTGCCGACCAAGTCTATAGAAACCAATCTGTCCTGTCATTTAATCCATAACTGGAAGGAATAGACGGATTAATACCTTTCCCAAGGGTATTTGCGCGTAAGTGGATGCAATGAATTCAACTGGAATTCGAACTCGGCTCTCCGATTTCTCGTTCCGAGTCGATATCCACTGCGCCACAACGGCAAAAGTAACGCATCCTTTTTAACTTTTATTGAACAAAATCAAATTACAGTTATTTAAGAAATTTAAAAGTATTGCCACATTAAAACCTAATTTATCATGATTAACAAACTCTCTCTCAAATGCCCCTTCAGGTTTAGTACAACTGAACCCTATCAGCAACATTTCTAGAAACCATTTTTTAATCGTATCACCCCGAGCAAGGCGGTAACGCCACTAATGTGCAGAGGGCTACGTAATAGTGAAAAGATTGGAGAAGTGAAGGCCGGAAACCACATCCTAAACAGGGAACAAGGGCTGAGCCTCTTAACCTGTTCAATAGACGTTGGTGGAGTGTGAACCGGGCGATAGTTTAGTCTATCTACTCTAATTGAAAAAAATAAAATAAAATAAGAAAAAAAGAGTGAAAAGATTGGAAAAGAGAAAAACCGGAAACCACATCCTAACCAGGAAACAAGGGATGAGCCTCTTTACCTGTTCAATAGACGTGGGTGGAGTGTGAACCGGGCGATAGATAGATCTATCTACTCCAATTTCAGGAATTGTTTTCGGTTTGAAACTAAACAAGATCTTTTACTATATCCAACAAGAAAATGTCTGGTTTTTAGGTATGGAGATCGTTATAACAACAAAGATGTAGATAATAGTCTGGGTCAAGTCATTATCCATTTTGAGACACACACACGTGTGTGTGTGTCTGCCTACTTGTTTTTGTCATTAAATATGAAACTGCCTCTGTTAGGAAAGTGTATGAATTACATAGGGTGAAAACAATTGCTATGGACATCTACACTAAAGTTACATTTTCCAGTTTTTGTCCTTGACATTATTGGAACAATAAGAATGGGTAAATAATTCTACAGTATACTCGTCAGGGCGGGGGCGCCATTATCGCTAATTTAGTTGCCCATTGCTACATACATACATACATACATACATACATACATACATACATCTTTTTCTTTCAAAAAATGTGTATGACAAAATGAAAATTTTCGTGTGGCGTTTCATCTGTTAATTCTTCGCCGGACTGGGTTTATTTACGTTGATGAGACTACACATGTGCACGATTAATAGACGCTGGTAGTTTCAAAATTTATATAAAAACTAGCGGAACCTGTGGAATTTCCACGGAAGGATAATTATGATTTCCTGGAAAAAATTTTACTTTGTCCAACTACAAATGATAGTAACATCCTCAAACATAAAGGTATTGGATAATAAATTAACGATAACACAGTGTAATTTTATTAAAATATCTATAAACGTAATGTCCATAGAAGCTACTTTACTGTAATCTTATATTAAGCGGCGTATGCACAGACCATAACCAAAATACTGTACACTATTTTGTGAGAGATTTTGAAAGAGAACATTTTTTTTATTACTGAAAAATCATGGCTCCTGTGTCCATTGTATACAGAAAAGACCAAATGAGTAATGGCCAAGGGTGTAGAGGCCAGAAACTCCGTTATTAGGTCGCGGGATACAACAAACCTACCTATTTTTACTATATTGTATAGTACACACCCACATATATACACACACAATTACTACTAGAACGAACAGCTTAAGCTGCTACTGCTACGGTAATGCTATAGGCTCTCTCCTCCTACTCTCACTCTTTACTACCCTTCGGTTTGGCAAAGATGACAGAAAGGCTGAGGAGAGTAGTATTTATAGATTATAAAAGCATAGAGGAAAAGGAAAAGCTCGTGTAGAGAGTATTATCTTTCTTCAGTGGTGTAAAGGACGGAGGAACTAACTAAGGAAGGAACAAGCAGATGGTTCTCTCTCTCTCTCTCTCTCTCTCTCTCTCTCATAAAATACCCAACCAAATACAAAATCATCGCAACATCTAGCTAAAGATCATCGATCGATACGGAAATGACGTCTACAGATGTTACCGTCCAACATACACCTAGACAGACAAGAGTTTATTCACAAATACACCTACGTTATTACACGCTTTACCGTTCAAAATATTCATGTATTTAAAAATTGTCTATTGCTTTAATACACGTGACACATAAGAACTAACCCTAAATCATATCATGCCAATATTCTCTCTTTGCTATTTTATTTTTCTTTCGGTCTGTAACGAAGCATTAATAAAAATGAAACATGTTAGACTGAGATGCGTCTCCTATTTGTTCTTTTTTCTATCGTATCATCTGGTTGGATTCCGATCCATATATCACGCGCACACACACACACACTAAGTGTACCCAGCAAAAGTTATTACACGATTTTTTTTAATTTTTTTTTTTAGCATATATAAAACGCGAATTTCATCCGCTTGTTTGCGCGCACACGTTTCTCAATCTAACACCGATGCCTTTTTTAAAGTAGCTACCTCCGGTCATTTTCGATATCTAACTATTAAACTGAATTTTTAAAAATGAAAAAGTTTTCTTGAATCTTTTATTTTCAATTTGATTGAAATCTAAATTAAATTTACTATTTCCAGTAAGAAAAATACTTTGGTTTATTTCAAGCAGAAATTATATTGATTGGAATATAAATTTGAGAATTTTTTTTTTTTTTTTTTGAGCGATCGACACATTTGTAAACAAAAGTTAATTCTCGGTTTTAAAAATCTTTCAAAAATAAAATATATATCTGTGACACATTCTTTTTGAGAAATTAGCAAATTTTATGTTAGATTAATCTGATTTATACAAGCATTACTTCGTTATAGCGTGAAATTTAGAATAAAACTATTTCTTAATCACCGATTTGAACTTTTTGACCTGTCCGCGCTGTAAATCACGAACTTGTTGACGGGTTTTTGATTAGAAATAGAAATGTATGGCGTTTTATAAGTGACAAAATTGTACCATTTTTTTTATTATTTGTTTTAGGGAGGAAACTCTGACCTTTTAATTTGCACATAGAAACTACCATACAAAAAATCATCAAATGCGCAAAAAAAAGTTTAAATTATTTTTAAAATATGGGTGCAGAACGATTTTTATTAAACTTTTCAATTTTCGATAAACAATATAATCATCAATTCTTAACTAAAACTAAAAAATCTAATCGCAATAGTTCTTTAAACATTTCAAAAATATTTTTATAACTTTATAATAACAAAAGAAATGAAAACAATTCTTTTAAAATGGCATTTTATCGAAATTTTTTTTCTTCAGACTATAATGTTCTTATTTTTTATTATTCAAACAATTAAAAGCTTAATCAAATTAAATATATATTACCCTTTTTAATTTTACTCTTCGGAGCAGATTTGCGAGTAAAGGTCGTTAATTTAAAATTTAAAAAAAATAGATGCTTTATATCCCTTCAATGAGTCCTGCGTTAACTAACAAAATTATAGACCATAACACTGAAATTTATTAAAATTTTATGGATTTACGTGGGGAAAGGTAACAGGTAAAAAAATATTTTTTAAATTTAAAAAAAATTCAAAAATTTCAATCATTTGTGAATGAGTACTAAAAGTTTCATTAAAATCCAACAATTATTTAATTTTTGCGAGAATTTCCAAATTAAGTGTTTGTCAACGAAAAAAGGGGGTGATGTCATCATTACGTTTTCCATTGTAAACAGTCGTAACGTTTTGGTTACCCGCTAACTCAAATGTAAAGATTTTCTGCTAAAATCTATGTTAGAAGAGATTAAAACGTTTTTAAAATAATGAAAAATTACTTTGATCTTTCCTCATGATAATATTATAAACATTTGTTTTAAGTTTGGAAGTTTGGGATCTTTTTTATTCATACATATTAAAGCTTCATCAGAGAATGGGATATAAAAATATTCTTGTGTTTTTAGTTTTGTATTATCAGTATTTCTTGTCTTAAACAGACACACACACGTAATAATAAGCTTTCTTTTTAAATCTTTTATGTAGTAGAAAAGCTTTATTCATGAGAAATATTTCGGAACACTAGAACAACTATTGACTCTCGGCATTAACGCTTAAAGTAATATGTTAATTAAGTATAAAACACCAGGTAAAGACCAAAAATATTGATCATTCTTTTTTTTTTTTGTTTTTGTTGTTTATCAATAATCTCTAAATTCAGGGTGTCTATAAAGACCGTGTGCTCTTTAAAAAATTTATAACTTCATTTGTATTTGTGATACAAATAATATGTAAAAAAATGAGCTAATTAATTAAACTTTAAAGATAATACAGTGTTTCATTAAGATGTCACGTTGTTCTGCGTGTTAGTTTCTAAATCAGAAATTTTCTAACAGATGGATCGGGTAGACCATTTTATTGGTCGCCACGTTCGCCAGATTTGACTCCATTGGATTTTTTTCATGTGAAAACAATTGTGGATACAACCAAACCTAGTTCATTAGAAGATTTGAAAGCCAAAATAACTAATGTGATTTCAGGCATTACTGTAAATCATTTGGCAAATGTTTTCCGTGAACAGCAAAATCGTATTACCCTTTGTATTGCTAATGATGGAGGACATGTGGAAACTTAAATAGAATTTCAATAAAACCTTAGAAAATATAGATTTACTTCTTTCCAATACTTTTTACAAATTATTTTTATCGCAAATACAAATAAATTTATATTTTTTAAAAGTGAACACGGACTTTATGGACACACTGTATATAGCAGGAGCACTAGACCATATGTGGCAGCAATATTCAAATCAGAGACAAATGTTAGTCTTATACATCTCCAGCTTGCTAGACCTGTCACGTAGCTTACAGCACTTGGTATTCCTTAGCCATCTGAGTACTGACTATGCTGCAATCACTTCGGCGATTAGACTAGAGCCGGTGATTCAGCGTGATAGGACTCTAAGCTCATCGCCTACCAAACAAATGTTTGCCTTCTGTGTGTTTCTACTTTTGGTATAAGTACGGGTTTCTTTTTATCTTAAACTGTATTTGCTGAATATAATTATAAATCACACACACACACACACACACACACACACACACACTATCGACGTTCCTTTTCAGAAATGGCTCGGTAACATGTCTTGTCATTAATCACGAACAGATGTTTTCTCCTTAAGATGGGAACATGTCAATATCATGTGGAACTCCTTGGTCAATCTTTGACACTTTACCGAGTTCATGGAGGTGGCTTATGATTGTTGTGTAAGTAGGACTGAACTCTTGTGCCATTTCTCGTGTTTTGGCTCTTCAATTACGGTTAGAAGAGCTTGGCTGTCGGATAAAGTCTATCGTCCGGAACGAAGGGAATCTTTGAGGCTAAGAATTAACGACTGAAACCGAATAAACTATTTCAGGCATATTTCCTAGCACTTAAAACTCTATTTCCCAAAGACAGTGCAAATATTCATAGCCGCTTCTGAAGACTATTATCTCTTTTTGAATTCAGAAAGCACGCAAAGTCTCTGGTGAGATTTACCTACACTCATTTTTATGAGTTATATTAAAATTAATCAACTTGGAATTTAAGAGAACTGAAGAGAACTGAAAGGAAAAAGGAAGGTTAAAATTTTTCGCCATAGAATCAACTTTGTTGCAAAAAAGCGACAAAATTGTCATTCCAATCCAATAAAAAAAATAATTTAATCCTCTCTGTTATAATAATGACCGTTGTGTGTGTGTGTGTAATATATATATATATATATATATATATATATAATGTAAAAGGTGTGAGAAGCCGCGAACATTGTGATAAGTGTCAATTTATTATTATTAATATTACTTGCCTTTTGTATAATACATTGTGTTTGTGTAGCTACACGTGTTTCGAATCCAAAATTGACTTTCCTCAGACGAATAAATTTGGGACTTTACATATTGAAATCCCTTTGTCTTTCTGACGACCGAAAACACTGTGTATTTATAGATAAGTGGTCAGTAAGCAGGGCAGAAAGTTCATATGCGTGCGTGTTCGTTTGCTTGTTATTTTCACACTGGCTTGTTAATTTTTTTTTTTTTTCACTATTCATTAATCAGAAAATTTTTTACACTGACTCGCGAAATTTGGTTTGGTCTTTTTTTTTCTTTTTTTTTTCAAAATTCTTTTCAGCGATTTTGATATTTTTTATCACTAAAGAAAATGGCGCTACTGTTTAATCAATTTGGTAACGATTTTGTACTTACAGCAAAAAATTATATTACTCTTCACTTTTCTGTTTATCTTCAATAAGTCCTGAATATTAAACTAAACGTAAAATGTTAACAATTAATCCGGTTTTCTTTCTTTGCTATTCTGCGATTTACAATGAACTGAGTTCTTCCGGTGACTGGTGTGTGTCTACACCGCTTATATATAACACGCTAAAATTTCCCTTCTCTCATTCTATATGGAGACTCCGATTGATACCAAATCGATCGAGTTTCAATCCCAGCCAGAAGCAAGTAGATGTCTATCCAAACTGATGAGCTGTGATACAGCGAAACAGGCCTGTATGTGGATGACAAATATATTCACACAAGACAATTAGAATAATGAGTTAGTATATCAGTTAGTCAGTTAAGTGCCATGCGTGATACACGCTTGGGTGATCATGTCTCGAAAGAGACATGACTGACTGGGCACAAGATTATCCCGCAGTAGGTTGCCATTGCTTTCTGCGGTAGACTGGTTGCCGACCAAGGCTATAGAACCCAATCTGTCCTATTATTGAACCCATAACTGGAAGGAATAGACGAGGGTATTTGCGCGTAAGTGAACGCAATGGATTCGACTGGAATTTGAACTCGGCTCTCCGATTTCTCGTTCCGAGCCGATATCCACTGCGCCTCAAAGCACATCCCATACAGTCCCATACAGTTAGTGTATATCTGCCGTAAAAAAAATGGCAGCAATATATTTGAAAAGATTATTAGCTGTTATCCCACCACGAGTATAATAAGAGAGAATATAAATATATTAAATCCAAAAATGAAATAGCTTGTAGACAAAATCTCAAAACCCGATTCTATTAACATTAATTTTATTAATATTAAAAATGAACCAGGTTGAGGGTTTGATTTAAATAGTATTATCTATTTACAGAGCCAAATATTCATTATATCAAATAAAACTCCGAATATTTTTTTTGTTCGTCTTTAATTTTTTTTTTTTTTTTTTTTTTGTCAGTTAGTTTGTGTAAATTATTTTGCAATTCAAGGTTATTTTTGACTTAAGATAAATAGTATCACGGTTCAATTATTTCCATTAGTTTTGTCTTGTAGAAGAGTTAAATTTCTGTCTTCGAGACATTCAATTCGTAACGGTTGGCCATCGAACGCATGCCGCTTAACTCGCCTATATTCTGTAAAAAAATGGTTTAATTTCTATTTTTGTCTTCAGAAATTTAATTAAATCAACTTTTCAGTGTTAGCTGCTTGTGGTAAGTCAACAGGGATTCAGTCAATTTTTCAGTCTGTTTTTTTGTAATTTTTGGAAATTTTTTTTTTTTCGTTTTTTGTTCGGCTTTGATTTTTTTTCTTCCTTTTTTTTTTTAATTGGAGTAGATAGTTCCTACTATCGCCCGGTCTCACACTCCACCCCCTTCTTTTGAATGAGTTTAGAGGTGATCGCCTTGTTTCTTGTTTAGGAAAGGGTTCCCGGTTCATCCCCCTTCTCCGGTCTTAGTGTTAGTTCAGCTGGAAGCTCTTTGCAGTTACGGAGTATGGTGGCAACGTCTTCACATTCTGAGGGTACCGGGTTGGCAGTTTCCTGGTTGCTGCTTCCGACTGGTAGTTAGGAGCCCGAACTCTTGCGTAGCGTCTTGAGAGGCTGCTCTGATCAACAGTTGAATAATACCGGGGTTCTTGTAGTGCCATATCGCGCATGGACGGGCGTCCCTGCATGAACGTTCGGTGGGCAACCCCGAGGCCACATTATGTTGTAGGCCGCGCCAGTCTCCATCCTTCACAAGTTGCAAACGATTGACCGACTAATTCTATTCTAAGACCTCTCCTTAACTGAATTACTATGGAAAAAAGCAAACATAATAGCAAAACTAAACCAGCTCATTTGAAAACGCCCAAACCTGTCTGCATCTCTTTCACTAACATACGCGGCATCCTCACCAACTTCCTCAGCGTAAATTCATTCTTCCATAATAACTCACCTGATATATTAGCCCTATGTGAAACTAATCTTAAACCTTCTATCCCCTCATCGGAGTTCTACGTTGCTGGCTACCTTCCCCTCTTCAGGAAGGACTCCAATGTTCATATGCATGGGCTTGGTGTCTATGTCAGCGAACACCTTCCCTTAGCTAGGGTGTCATCTTTTGAATCCCCAGATCATTCTTTCATGTGCTTCCGCCTCTCACTTCTCAGCTCGATTAGCTATCTCTTCTTTCTCTACCGCTCTCCTTCCTCCCCTGACTGTTCGTTACTTGACATCATTTCTGACAATATCGACAAAGCCATTTCTTCCCATCCCTCTGCCCATGTATTCGTGTTTGGTGACTTTAACGCCCACCACACCAAGTGGCTGAAGAACGCTGTCACCGACCCGGCTGCTGTCCACACCATGAACTTTTCAATCACCCAATCCCTTACGCAAGTAGTGGACTTCCCCACGCGTTTCTCCGATAACCCTAACGGAAGGGACTCACTTCTAGACCTCTGCTTCACTTCCATCCCAAACTCTTGCACTACCAGACAACTCTGCCCACTCGGAAACTCTGACCACACTGTAGTGTCCGTCAATATTTCACTCCACTCCCGCCCGACCCATGAAACTCAGACAAGTAGAATATCCTACTGCTATCAAAGAGCAGACTGGGATTCGTTCCGAGATTTCCTCTGTGACATCTCTTGGAACAACGTCTTTAGTCTTCCCATCGAAGAATGTGCATCCGAGGTCTCCTCCTGGGTTAAGGCTGGCATCGATGCCTTCATCCCTGCTAGGAAATTCCAGCTTAAATCTCATTCGTCTCCATGGTTCTCACCCGCTTGCTCGGCTGCCATTGCCCACCGGAATCATTTCTTCTGACTCTATCGTAACTACGCGTCGGACCAAAACAGGCGCCTTTTCACTTCAGCTCGTAATAAGTGTAAAAGGATACTTAACGAAGCTAAGATGTTGTTTGCTGCCAGAATGAAGCAACGCATAGCATGCTCTAAATTCGGCGCTAAAGACTACTGGCGACTCTGTAAAAGAGTACTTAACAAGAGCAAGTTCACAATACCCCCGCTAATCAACAAATTTGAGGTCCTCACCTCCCCAGCAGATAAGGCTGAATGCTTTACCCGCAGTTTCTCGAACAATTCGAGTCTGGACTCATCTGGAGTTTTTACACCCGACTTCTCACCTAGAACCGAGGCACAACTGAATGATGTCCACATTACACCTTCGCATGTCTCTAAGATAATCTTAAAACTTGACCCTCACAAAGCGTGCGGTGGTGACGGAATCCCAACCATAGTCTTAAAGAAATGTGGCCCCTGAACTCTCCTCTGTCCTTTCTAAGCTCAACAACCCCTGCCTATCTGCTTCCTGCTTTCCTGCCTGTTGGAAATCTTCCTCTGTAGTTCCTATATTTAAAAACACTGGAGAACCCTCTGACCCTGCAAATTACCACCCTATCAGCCTTCTTCCGATCTTTGGCAAAGTGTTTGAAGCCATTATCAACGTCGAGGTGGTTCAGCATCTCACAGCACACAGGTTCCTCTCGGACAAGCAATATGGTTTCCGCTTCACCAGGTCTACTGCTGATATGCTAACGACCATCACCGAGTACATATACCAGGCACTCGACAGGAATGGCGAAGCCCGAACCGTTGCATTGGATATATCTAAGGCGTTCGACAGAGTTTGGCATGCTGGCCTTCTATGTAAAGTGCGGAGCTATGGTATAACTAGACATTTGTTTGAACTAATCCAGTCATTCCTCTCTAACCGCACAATGAAGGTGGTATTAAACGGACATGCCTCCCGGAACTACCATACAAACGCAGGTGTCCCCCAAGGTTCCATCTTAGGTCCTACACTCTTCCTGATATACATTAATGATCTCCCTGATTCCATAGGAGCCCAAGTAAGTTTGTACGCCGATGACACCACAGTTTACTCTCGCCTCCTACAAAAATCTGGTGTAGGCGTCAAAGCTAACCTCGCAGCCGAGATTGAAAAAGACCTCCAATCCATATTGGACTGGGTTAAGAAATGGCTAGTAAATTTTAATGCTTCTAAAACGAAGCTACTCTCAATTAACCATCATCGACAATCTCACCTACCTCCCATTAGCATGGACCAGGCTTGCCTCCCAGAGAGTAAAACACTACGCCTCCTTGGTCTCACACTTTCAGCGGACCTCAAATGGAATGACTATATCGAATCCATTGCTAAATCCGCTGCTATGTAAGTCGGTTCTCTGTGTAGGGCCCGGAAGTTTTTTCCGTCTAAATCTATCCTGCACATATATAAATCTACCATCCGCCCGTGCATTGAATACTGCTGCCATATCTGGTCGGGTGCCCCTGCTATTCTCCTCGGGCTTCTCGATAAAGTTCAGAGGAGGGTCTGTAATGTGATAGATACCGACTTGGCAGACCGCCTGCAGTCTCTCTCCCACCGGCGCGACGTGACTTCCCTGTGTCTCTTCTATAAATACTTTCACGGCTTCTGCTCCGATGAACTTAGATCACTGGTGCCCCCTAAATACGAATTTGCACGAGATACTAGATTAGCAACTAGATCCCACCCTTTTACAGTGAAACCGATAAAATGCAACCGCAACTTCTACTCCAACAGTTTCTTTCCTCGCACTTCCCGACTGTGGAATTCTCTTCCACATGATTGCTTCCCCGACGGATACAATCTCCAGGAGTTTAAATGTAAGGTCAATAGACACCTCCTAACACACTAACCTGCTCCCATTCTATCAAACACTCTTCCCATCTGCCCAACCCTCATCCTCGGTATCCTTACTCATTTGTCACCTTCCTCCTGACATTCTCTATGTCTAACCATTCCTTCTCTTTACCTTCCCTTATGTAGCCTCATGCGCAATAGTGGCAGTAGAATGCCTTGCTTAAGGTGAGATGATTAAAAAAAAATTACATTAGTTGTATAGCTATTTCATTAAGAAAAATTTCGTTACTTCAGCAACGATCAAAAACAAAATTTTATTAAAAAAAGTGCAAATATAAAAAAAAAGTACAATATTTGCAACGGATGTAATATTCGGAGTTTTATTTGGGATATATAACAAGAGAAGTAGAGGCTGTTCCAACGAGAAATATTGGTAGAGGAAACATTGATCTAAATTTGATCCAATTTTGCTCTTCTATGTTCCGTGTCCCTTCAGGGCATAGGCGATCATGGCCTTCCACATCTAGTAGCTGTTAACACGTCTTCTCCTGTTGCCCCTCCAAAACCCCACTCTACCATCCATTTGCCCATCAAATAGTTTACGCATTGCTTTTCCTTGTCTCTTTCCCTCTATCTGACCTGTAAGTATCAGATTCTCCAAGCCCTCTTTCCTCATTACATGTCCCAGGAACCTCAGCTGTATTTTCCTAATGTTAAGTATTAGTTTCTTTTTCGATTCCACCATTTCCAAAACCTCATTGTTGCTCACATATTCGGTCTGTGCTATCCTCAGCATCCTTCTGTAGAACAACATTTCGGTTGCTTCAGACTTTTCCTTCATCTTTGATGAGATTGTGCAACATTCACAGTCATATTGAAGAAGAGAGATCATATAACAATCCAGTACTCTCTTCTTCGATTCCATCGAAAACTTCTTGAAACTCAATACTCTACTCAGCTTCTGGAATGCATCCTTGGTCATGCCAGTGCCAATTCGCCTTCATCAGGAAGCAGTCAGTTCAAATTCCAGCTGGGTTCGTTATAGTCACTTACATGCTATGGTAAAGGTATGAATCCACCTCTTCTCTCCTAGCTATGGACTAATTAGTAAAATTAGTATCTTTAAACCATTAATATAGATAATAGTTCGGAATTGGAAATTAAACATCTGCGTTCCAGTTCTAGTTGGGTTCGTTATATTCATTTATGTGCAAGTGCCCTTGGGAAAGATAGACATCTGCCTCTTCTCTACCAGCCTCGAGTAAAATAGTAATACTTGTATCACTAAACCTTTATTACCTTTTAAAAAAACTTACAATGCAAAAATATTTTCTGGCTTTAAATAACCTATAAAGTGGATGATAAGCAGTAGAAACGAGACGATCAACAATAAATCTCGACTCAAATCTAAACTTATTTATAAATGGAATTTGTGTGTGTGTGTGTGTGTGTGTGTGTGTGTGTGTGTGTGTGTGTGTGTGTGTGTCCGTTACCTATAGACTCCGAAACGGCTGAACCGATTTTTTAAAAAATTTACACAGTTGTACTAAAAGCGTCTGCGAGTGTTCTTGGTTAGGTTTTGTGTCGAGGTACCCCCGATAAATATCGATAATCGAAAAAATCGGGTTATATGAGTGGTCCGATTTTAATCAAATTTGATACACTCATAGACAAAGACATAAGAAATGATATTCAGAAGTTTCAAGGTTGCAGTTCTTACAAGAGTGCAGAACATCGATAATATATATATATATAAAAGGCAAGATGTTTGTGTCTGTGTCTGTTTATCTGCCTGTATGTCTGTATTTTTTTTTACAGCCCTTTTATTTTAGTTTTTGCTTCGGGTTTGACTCTAAGTAGGTATAATTGTAGTTCTTAGTCTTAGCCATGATATCCTTTACTCAGAGGACTTATTTAGCCTTCAAAATTCAGTATTTAAAGATCGATCCCGACCTGGCAGACAAGATATAGTCACTTTCTCGCCGGCGCAATGTGGCATCTCTGTGTCTCTTCTAAAAGTACTTTCACGGCTTTTGTTCCGATTAACTTAGCTCTGTGGTTCCTTGTATGCATGAATTTGCTCCAGCCACAAAATTAGCAACTAGGTCCCACTCTTTTACTGTGAAACCAATAAAATGTAAACACAAATTCTACTCCATCAGCTTTTTTTCTCGCACTTCCCGCTTGTGGAATTCCCTTCCGATTAATTGCTTCCCCGACATCTACAATCTCCAGGGGTTTAAGTGTTAAGTCGTCATCTTCTATCTTGCTAACTTGTATCCTCTCTCTCTCTCATGCTCCCTTCTCCGTTCACTCCACTCTCAGTATCTTCAATCTTCTCTTACCCACTTCCATGCACGAACGGATGGATGGTTGATTTGTATATGTGCAAGATGGATTCAGGCAGAAAAACATCCTGGACCGACACAGTGATCCAACCTTCCTAGCAGTGTATATGATTATATATATAATTTTCTAAGCATATACTGTTAAATATAAGAGACAATGAATGTCTCTTATGTTTAATCATGAGCCGTTCTAAACATCGTATTTTGGCTTTAATTTCAGTTGAAAATCAAGACAAAGATTCTCCAACATTTGGATAATTTTTTTATTAAGTTGGTTCTAAGCTTTCGGCTCACATGAGCCATCTTCAGAGAGGTTAGAAGGTCGTTAACACAAAAACATCCACCATCAGCGACGATTTCATCTTGTGTTGACATAAGACCCCGCTAAGCAACTTATATATATATATATATATATATATATATATATATATATGATGACATAGAGAATCTACATTGGGGCGGTGGGAAAGTGACTGAAGTCGAGTTTCAGAGTCAGAACCAATAATACTGCTCTTTCTTATGAAAGAAATGGGAGCGTCCCAAATATTTTTATTTAAATTAAAGCTAAATAACATTAGTGTCGTTTTTTGTATTATATCGATTTCCAAAATAGGCGACGCTCTAAAGTTTCTTGTAATCGTAAACGCTCTCATACAAAACCGAAAAAGTATCTTTATTTGTTTTATCATGGATTTGACTTCAAAAATCTACACTCATATGTGAAGATTCTTTCACTTTACGGTCGATATATTTATTTTAAAATACTGCTTAAGATGGTATGTTTCCATTTCTCTATATGTGATCTGCTATACAGGAATTCGTTTTTGTTTTTTTTTTACCATGGAATTAGCTTTATAAATCTACACTCATTATGTGCAGATTCTTTCAAATTACCGACTTCTATTTATTTTAGATTCCATCAAAATTCAGTTCAATTTTTCACTATATATATATATATATATCTGCTAGACTTGATTTTCTCTATAGTTCTAGATCCATGCTCATCGGTGAATACTGTCTTTTTTATATCCCCCCCTTATAGTTTCTTTTGTCATATTCTCGCATGTTAGTGTAATCTAGCAGAACTCTATACCCTGCTGCTCTAATGCAATCAATATGATTCAGCAGCCATGGTTTTTTTTAAGGAACCCGCCGAGTACGCTCTTAATCTCCCAGAACGATATGCTTTCTATAACTCTACAACTTAATTTTTCCCAGAGAAATTAATGAAGCAATCATGACATCCAGCCGCTTTTTTAAGGGTCACTAAAACAAAGTTAACCGACACAAATTGAAAAGTTAAAAACAGAAAGAATATCTGAACTTATTTATAAATGAAACTTTGTGTGTGTGTGTGTGTGTGTGTGTGTGTGTGTGTGTCCGTTACCTATAGACTCCGAAACGGCTGAACCGATTTTCTTGAAAATTTACACAGTTGTACTGTAATATAACAATCTGGCCCCACCCGAGGAAGGCTGATGCAAGCGAGGGTGTTTCCGGTCGTTGAAAGGAACGGATGTCGTTTGACCTTATTTCCGGCAGCAGCGGAAATAACTACAGAGGCAAACAGAACAGGTGTCTCTGAGAATTACGTGGGCGTGCGTGGGCGAGGCAAAACCGGAAGAAAAAGTACCGGTTCTGGAAGATTATAAAAAGACCTCGGCACACGGATTCGCCAGTAGAGGAGCAACAGAGATCGGCCGGTGAAGAGAGACACAACAGATAAGACTACACTCCCGTCAACCCATTAGAAGCTCAATTCTCTGTTCCCTATTCTACACGGTTCATCGTCATTAATAAAGATATAACTTTATATTTTTATATATATGCGTGTTTGTTGTTTGTCGATATATAACAGTACTATAAGCGTCTGCGAGTGTTCTTAGCTAGGTTTTGTGTCGAGGTACACCCGATAAATATCGAAAATCGATAATCGAAAAAATCGGGTTATAGAAAGAGTGGTCCGATTTTAATCAAATATCGTTTTTTATGTCTTTGTCTATGAGTGTATCAAACTCATAGACAAAGACATAAAAAACGATATTCAGAAGTTTCAAGGTTGCAGTTCTTACAATAGTGCAGGACATCGATAATATATATATATAAAAGGCAAGATGTTTGTGTGTGTGTCTGTTTATCTGTCTGTATGTCCTTTATACAAATCCACAATTTTTATCCGATTCTCACCAAACTTCACACAAATATTCTTTAGGCTGAGTCTGAACTCCAGGACCATGGATTAGTTTTAAAGCTTTCATTACACCCGAGCAACGCCGGGCTATACTGCTAGTAATTAATTTTAAAAAAACACCTACCTTCTCGTAGGGCAGGAGTTAGCTAGTTGACTTCTTTACTCATTACTGCTATAGCAAGTTTTATTCTCACTAAGTGCCTCAAACTACTGGATTTAATTCTAATAATTAAACCTATTTTGACTAATGATGACTATGAGAGTTTTGTATTTCCTACTGACATTCTTTGTTTTACCACCATATCATGCTAAAACACCGGTTCTTGTACGATCACCGAATTTAAGCAATGTCGAGCCTGGTCAGTATCTAGTGGGTGACCGCTTGGGAATACTAGATGCTGTAAGCTTGAATATCCAAGTAGTCTAGTAACGACTCTGAATTGGAAATCAGTTGAGTTCCAATTCCAGTCGGGTTCGTTATAATCACTTTGGCATAAATACCATTGACAAAGGAATGAATACAACTCTTCTCACCAAGCTATGAGTTAAATAATAGGACCTGTATCGGTAAAATTATCTCCAAAATTTTCTTATAATTCAAAATATACCTTGGAGAAAATTATCAGAGTTAAAATTATGTCCTATGACAAAGCTTGATACCGATTAAGGATCTCAGAATCGATTCATAATTTTGTTTTTGACAGTTTAAAATTTTTTTGTAGATAATTTAAAACTATAAACTCAGGTGATATAAGTTGTGGGCCAGATGTCCTTTGGAACAATAGATAAAAGTATTGGCTGAAGTAATTCACTGACTTGACCCAAAGAGTTGTGAGTTCAGTACCTGGCCACGCCAGAGGTTAACAAAAAATTCGACATTTGAATTACTAAAGAGAAATAACTGAAACTGATATATCCATAAAAAAAGAACATGACAATCCATCCCAGTGAATGAAATAAAGGGTTGGGTTACGAAATTCCAATGTATATCATCCTGAAAAGGGTCTGAGGATACAGTAGCCGAAACCTCGTAAATATGACGATAAAAATGAGGACAATAGTCCTAACAGTGTTTTTTGTAGAATAGTCGTTTGTAGAAAGACTTTATTTCTAAGCTATTATGCTAATATTCAGCCTGAAGAACCGAACGTTCAAATCTTTACAATTTTATATCTTTGCAGTTTATATATATATTATATATATATATTTTAATCATTTCACCCTAAGCAAGACATTCCACTGCCACTATTGCGCATGGGGCTACATAGGGGAAGGTAAAGAGGAGTGATAGATGGGCAAGGATACCGATGATGAGGGTTGGGAAGATGGGAAGAGTGTTTGAAAGAATGGGAGCGAGTTAGTGTTAGGAGGTGTCTATTGACCTTACATTTAAACTCCTGAAGATTGTAGCCATCGAGGAAGCAATCATGTGGAAGGGAATTCCACAGTCGGGAAGTGCGAGAAAAGAAACTTGGAGTAGAAGTTGCGGTTGCATTTTATCGGTTTCACTGTAAAAGGGTGGGGTCTAGTTGCTAATCTAGTATCTCGTGAGTTGAAGTATCTGGAAGGCTAATGTTTAATCGGACCCTATAAATTACCAGTATTTATACTTCTTTAGGGTGTTGACGATCATGGTTTTGCATTATCCCTGTCCTCTGTAGGTTTTAATAATTTTATTTTGCTATTTCTCCTAAACCCTGTTTTACAATCCAACTACACAAGCTCATTTGGTACGTTATTTGCTATTTCCTTCTGCCCCTCCTGCTTTTAGTATGTCTTGTGAGTGTCAAATTTTCCTGTCCTTATTCTTCATTATGTACCCTATATATTTCCACCCTATTTTTTTCTGATATTAAGTGTCCTTTTTTTGTTTCTATTTCTCTAAAACTTCGTTGATCAGTTTACGTTATTCTCAGCAGCCTTCTGTAGAACCATATTTCTTTTACCTCGAGTCATAAAGTTTAAGAATTTCTTCTATCATTTTTAATGCACAGATTCCAACCAATCGACGCAGTTATTCACGAAATGTTCAGTCCTAAATTTCTTGAAGATTAACCGTTCGACAGACACTGAAGAAGGCTTTATTAGATACAGCATATTTTTGCCGAAACCAGAGCATTTCCAATTTTTTATTCACTAAGTAATCTTGCAGATATACTGAAAACATTAGGCACATCGTAGGCACGTAGTTCAGTATGAATCAGCGTATTAAGTTATAAACATAACATTTCGATTACCCGAATGCCATTTTTGTCCTCTAACCACTAAGCTTTCACTACAACTACAGTGACGAAGGCATTCAGGGTCGGGGCTTTCCTACTCAACCCTCGGTACTATTTGTCATCCCCGCCTTAAAATTAGCGGCTTCATTTATACAGATTAGCTGACTGTTTGAGAAAATGACGGCTTTCGTGCGAAATCATGGTTTATCTGATATTCAAATACTGAGAGACCCGTTCCGGCAAAAGGTCGTCCAGAAACATTGGCCAATACAATGCGATTAAAAAAAGGTCACATTCCTGCCTCTTTCATTTTGGCTTCCTGTTCGACTGCAGTCTATTATGAGGGATGATGGATATCCGAAATGAGAACTACCGGTTTCCCCAATGACCAATAATGTTCTGCTTAGTGATGACAGAATGGCAGTCCCCTTGGTAGTATCGGGTGGGTTTCTTCTGCTACAATGTAGAGCGCACCGTAGTAATTGTTTGTATGAAATCCGTAAAAGAGGAACATGGAAAACTAATGAGTCTACGTAAGTAAAAAAAATGTTATACATCATTGACTCAAAGACAAAAGTGTTAGTCTTTTTTTTTTTTTAAAAAACTATTTTTCATCCAATACAAGGTTCAAGAGCCACTCAAGTTAGGGGGGTTACTAAATGAGATTGGTCCCAGTAAAAAAGCAAAACTGTTCTTTGAGTCGACGATGGGTCATATAAAAAGACAAACTCGCTTGCGGAGGGGACTAAAGAACGCCGCTTAATTATGGGACACTCCGTTGTAATAGGTTTTAGTAAAACAAGCTTGCCAACCATTACACTACGCCGAGGCGCCCAACCTTTAGTAGATAGTTGCTCATTAAAAGCATCTAAGTTCATAATGTCTGCAGGCTGCAAAATTATTTACAAAATACAGCAAAAGATCAGGTAACCGGTGAATTTACTATGAAGACTTGGACCAACGCTCTAACTATCGTCTTCAAGCTTTGAGAATAATCCTTTGAAATAGTATTTATAAATGTGCTTAAATACAAAGTTACTCATTTGGAGGGTGGGGCATTATTTTAACATGGGGATAAGTCAGAGAAACGGCAGTTAGCTTTTTTTCTTTTTTTTTTTTATACTCGGTAGGTTTTGACGATAAACGAGCGAACTCAGATCGACGCAAATTTTGTTTTAATATAGGATGCCTCACAAAATAACAGTAAATTTGGTATAATGTAATTGTTAGAATTTTTGTGACAGTTATTTGAAACAAAAGCAAAGGATAGAAATTTAGTCGCTGAAAACAGAACAAAAACACATGTTAGATGTGTTGTTCAACCTAAAAAAAAGTTTTGTTTTTGTTTTTTTTAATGTTAATTTTTTTTTCTCCTCATATAGTAAATCTAAAATTTTTGTGTGTCTGGGTGGGACACACTCTAGTTTACAAAGTAATTGCAAATTTACTAAAATAATGCTGTCATTAATATCATAAGACGGACGCAAACGAGAGGTTATGTGTGTGTGTGTGTGTGTATATATATATATATATATATATATATATATATTGTAACTAAGTTGTTGAACTCGTAGGTTTATTTACCTTTTTGTTCATACATTTACTTTTATAAAGAGTGCTCGATACAAATGTAGCCAGCCCATTATGTTTTTGGCTTCTTCATCAGGTGAATTTTTTTTAGAAATGAGCTCATTTCTAAAAAAAAAAAATCACCTGAGGATGAAGCCAAAACATAATGGACTGCCTTCGAAACATGAGAAAATTTTTGTGTAGTGATACTATGAATTTAAAAACATTGTAACAACCATTACAGTGTGTGTGTGTATATATATATATATATATATATATATGAGATTATAACTATATTCGTGTCGAAATACCTACCACGAAGAAGGGAAAAAACAGTTTTAAAAAAGAAAGAGCTAAGTACATGAACATCAGTCAAAATCAAAAGGGTTCGGACCGAGTCAGCACGTAACCTCCCCCCACCTAAAAAAAAGCCACGTGGATTGATTGAATTTCCTTTATACATGTCGTTTTCTTTCCTCGTTAGCCAGCTTTCCCTGACGATCTCTTTAGGTGAAACCTAGGTAAGTCTCTCTGGCTCACTAGGTATTCTTTACTTATATATATATATATATCTTGTAATTATAAAAATTGAGCATTAAAAAAAAAATACCGTTACGTGAGCGTTCTTAAAAAAGGGGTAAAATAAGTTATTGTAAATCGTCTGAAAACACCACTCATGGTAGAAACCTAGGTCACGTAATAACTCGTTTACAAATGGAAAATATTTAAAAGTTCTACAATTTAATTGTATTGATTATTTTTTAATACAAATGTGCACTGGTCTAGTTTTATTATGACCAAAAACTATGTAATTACTCAAAATCTATATAATTCTTCTCCTTTTCACATGCCATCATGACATTAAGGACGGTATTATTGACACTCACAGTCGAAATAGAGATAAATTGAAAGTAAAGAAATCTATATATATAAAAGGCAATCTGTGAGTATGTGTGTGACTGTTCCCTATGCACGACTACATTTTTTAAGCTACGCTATACAAACTTTCTTGGGATACATATCTACATATGTCAACACATACTTTTTGAGTTTTAAGTTCGGCAATTTTCTCTTTTGCATTTTTTGGCCAATGGACACGATTGTTTACACTTGCTCCGTACAACATCTAAGATCTAAGATGGTTGCTGAATTACGTCACAGAAATCAAATCACACGTGTCAAATGCAACTAAAACATTTTTTTATTAAAAAAAAAAAATAAGGCTTTATATTTAATTTTTATTCAGACGTTTTAAAAATTCATTTGGTCAACAAAAAATGTGAATATTTTTCCCCGTAATTTTGATACAAAAGAAATAGTAAAAAAAAAAGTGTTTTTTTTTCTTTCAAACAAAAACAAAATATGTTTAAAAAAAAAAAATAGGGGGCCAATGGTTAATTGAATTATTTAAGTGTGTGTGTGTGTGTGTTTTGTTGTTTTTTTTTTGTTTTTTTTTTCGGATTTAATATTTCATGCTACAGAAAATAAAATTAAAAAAAAAAACTAAAGCTTTTTTTTCTCTCATTGGCATCTTCTACTAAAATGTTCTGAGTTGCACGGGCAACGATGCTAGTACAGTATAAAAGACAAGAAAATAAAGCAAATGACAAATAATCACACACACACACACACACACACACACACACACACACAAACCTAACATCAATAAATAGTGCATAAATTAATTTTTAACTTAGTATAAAACTAAGAAAAATCGACAGAATTGCTGAAACCTCCTGATGAGTAAATCAAACTATTACAAAAATAGTTACAAATTGTCTTCGTAGGGTGATTATTAGTATGTGTCGTCATAAAAATAAGTATAAATTTCAATAATTATCCTAGTCTTCCAATTGGTCACAATAAGGATTTTTTTTTAATATTGGCTAAGCAGTTACTTCCCCACTACCTACCGCTACTATCTCAAGGGTCAGGCCACATACTTCCCACTACCAAAGAAGAAATTACTACTAAAATTCCGCTAGTTTAACGCTATAAAAACCAATGTCTCCCAAGCCCTTCCTTTACTAGAGCAAACCTCTGGGCTTAGAAAGAGAGAGGGAAATGCTCTCTCTCTCTCTCTCTCTCTCTCTCTCTCTCTCTCTCTGTAACATAGGTGCAGGAGAAACCTCAGGGGGATTCTGAGGGTGTTGAACAAATGTAAGCGTTCATGAGCAGCCGTCTGTAATAGGGATTAGGCGGCTACCCAAATAGACTGGTCCTGGGTATGACGGTAAATTGCATCCGGCAGCAAGGCCTCTGATTGGGAGGTTGTCAGGAGCATGGAACCACCTCTTAATTGCTGTTGTACCTAGGTACACCCTGACCCGGAGTTGTAGCACCTGTTAGGGTCCCAGCTATGGGCAAATAGTTAACCCCCCAAACTGGAGTCAAAACACTACGAAAGCATAATAATATTTTATAGAAATATATTCATAAAAATAGACTTTTATAGAAAAATATACATTTTTAAAGGAAAAAAATAATTACCAGCAATATATTTTTAATACAAAATTAGAAGACATCTTCACTTTTCTAAAATAAATTTTTAAAAAATAATCTAAACACGACTAAATCAATCATTTCACTATAATTAAACATTAAAAAATACCTTAAAACCCCATCTATTTTTTTTGGGGGGGGGGTATTAAATAACCCACAGCGGTTGATGTGCCGTTAAACAAAACTCAAATCAAATGTAACCAAATAGACTGATTTATTTATTGGCCTTTCCACTACGACAGAATGTGACACAAGACCGATTTTTTGGGGGAGTGGGGCAGACTTAGCATTGTGCATATGTGTTTGCCTCCACCCCAAAGATTATACGAAGTTTCATTTCGCACTTGTTGCTTATGAGGCTCTCTTCTGGCTTCTGGCTTCCCAATAAACTTTGCATTTAAATTCTTGAAGGTCAGTGTCACTCGTTATTTTCTGTCTTAATTCTTGTTCTTTCATTGTCTTTTCTCCTTAATGGTAGTTTTTCTCATTCTTTAATACTCAAGGACCTCTTGCAACCCTAGTGATTTAATTTCCTTGCTTGGGGTGAAATGATTTTGAAATTATTGGCCCATTGCCAAGGACAAAAATTTCCCAGCTCCCGCAACACTATGGCGTCGATTTTGTACAGTGCAAAGAGGAATGTGCTGCCTCAGGGATGGAATCCCCGGGGCCAAGCGGTTTCTCCCGTCTAGAAAAGATCATAAGTATAACAGAACAAAAAGTTGATAAACTGTAAAAAAAAACAATCGATTCAGAGTTTTTGAGATTAAATAGCTTTCGTGTCTATTAAAGGATATATGGTTGAAAGAGAGTATTCGTGTACAAGTGAAGTTGAGTGAGTACGTTAGCTGGTCAAACTGGGGAAGAACAACTCTTCTGAGGAAGTTATTTTACGCACAAGACAACATAATTCACCAGGTTATTCCAATCCTACCACCAGATTTACAATTGTTTCACCGCCACACATACCCCCACGGTTGAAAATCCCATATTGTTTTTTAATACCCGATTGCCTTATCTAAGGACTTTCAAACACTTCGCCTTTCTGTTAAATCTCAACCAATATGTGTATCAGGTATTGGATTTAACTTTCACTTTCACCCAACTGGAAACACGTGATGACACCGAAGATTCTGATCCTTCAGCTGTGGTGTCAAACTGGAAAAAAATTGATACGGATAGAATATGAGCGGGAGACTTTGAGGGGGTTTTAAATTGTTCTGTGGGGTTAGGTTCAAGATCGAGTATGAGAATTTCTTGTGATTATTTCGACAGCCAAAATTATGTTGATTGATTAAATACTGCGTTGCGACAAATCATGAATTCGTAACCTTTGTCCTCGGGCATTCCCCAGTATGATATTGGGAGAAAACTATCTATCTCTCTCTCTCTCTCTCTCTATATATATATATATATATATATATATATATATATATATATACGAGTTACATATTTGTAAACCTATGTCGCGTAATAACTCGTTTATAAATGGAAAATATTCAAAAGTTCTACAACATAATTGTATTGAACAATTTTTAAATACAAATGCGCATTGGTCTAATTTTATTATGACCAAAAACTATGTAATTAAACAAATACATAGATATAACCAGGAAATTATTGATAATGTTCTGTGTTTCTAATTCAAATTTTACCGCCAAAATTTTTAGAATTTCAAACTTGTAAATAGTGACGTTCACTGATGAATTTTACAGCATTGTTACCTGACTATACTGGCACGTTTTTTAACAAATATGAATTGTCATTTACTGGGAATAGACGGCTATGAAGAGGTTAACGGCCATTTTTTAGTGGCTCCGCCATTTTGGTTTCGATTAAGTACTCTGCAGTCGAAATTAAACTAAAAGACACATTCAATAGATAATAAAGATAATATACCAAAAGTCTTGATTTTTTTTTTCCTCATATTCAATGTTAGAAAAAATGCGCAAATTTTATTTCTTTTCGGCATTTTGCTAGTAGGAAAGATGTCTTTAAACGCTTCTACTGTTACTCAAATGGCAAATATATTGAACTGAAATTAGTTTCATTTCAATTTTAATATTTCTTAATTTTAATCGAGAATGATGTTTTTTGCCATTTAGGTTAGTTTAGTTTGAGAGAAAGAAATCCGTATACCCCAGCCAATATGGCACATAACATTGGCTATTATACTAAATATTTAATTTATTTTGTAACAAGTATTTTTTTTCTTGTTAAAGCATTTGTTGAGTAAATCAAATAAAACTAGTTTAATTAAATTGTTTATTTTCTGTTAATATGCTTCATAAAAGATAAAATAGTTCTTGACCTAATACTTTTGCACAGTAATATATCCCATCCAAAGTAGACTAAGCTTTTTAATAGTTAACCGAGTCTTACTGAAATGATGTTTTTGGGAGTCATTCAAAAATAATCCAAATCCTTAAGCATTTAATGAGTAACCCGAACTTTTCCTTTTCAGTGCAATGAAGAAAAAAGTTGTCTCATGAGAATTATTTATTTTTATTTCAGCTCTATTTGATTAATTAGTTTTATCTACAGTTGATGGAATTATTCGGTGATTGAGACGAGAAGTCAGTGATCCGATTCCTCATTCATGTCGAGATTGTTACATTCACTTTTGGTGAAATTACTTTTCGAGGACGGTAAAAATCCATCACTTCTGCCTCCAGCTATGGCAGTGCAGACTGGGACCATCTAGCCGTAAGTTGGTAGGTAGCCAATCTAGAATTACCACTCTGATTTCAAAAATCATATGTACATTTAGCGTAGCGGTCAACGACAAGATTTATAACTTTTTTTTAACGTTTCACCCCTAGCAAGGCAGGAACACCACTGATGTGCAGGGGAGTACATAAAAGTAAAAGATTAGATAGGATGAGGGTAAAGAGAAAGAAGAACCAGTTAGAAAGGAGCAAAAGAAGGATATGAATACAGGTGTGATGACAGCTGAAAGGTAGAGAGAAAGGAAAAGATATACAAGGTGATGTAGAAAGAACTAGTCAAGTGGTTAAGAGATGGGTATTGACATTGCATTTAAATTCATGGAGGTTGTAGCCATCAGGAAAGCAAGACTATGGAAGCGAGTTCCACAGGCAGGAAGTGCGAGAAAAGAAGATCTGTAGTAGAATTGTCTTCTGCATTTGGTTCATCTAACTCTGAATGGGTGGGACCCAGTTGCCAGTCTGGTTTCACGAGTAAACACCTGTGGCAGGGGCACCAGAGATTTAAGTTCATCGAAGCAGAAGCTATGAAAATATTTATAGAACAGAGGAAAGTCATATCCCGTCGGTGAGAAAGTGGCTGGAGTCGGGCAGTCAAGTCGGTACCTATCACATTACTGATTCTCTTTTGGAGCCTATCGAGAACACTGAGATGAACAACGGGAGCACCTGGCCATATATGACAGCAGTATTCCATGTACGGACGGATGGTTGATTTGTATATATGCAAGATGGATTCAGGTGGAAAAAACATCCTGGCTCCGACCTTCTTTAAACAATTTAGCCCACTTGTAAACATTTCTTGGCTGAAACATGTGGCACCATACACAGTTGACATTCTCCTATGAATTTCAACTGGTTTGCATCCTTCACCAACCAAAAACTTGATAACTGACCTCTGTTCAATCCTGGAGCCTGCTTCTTGGTCGGCCATATTTGTTAATCTCCAAAACTCTGGGGGTTTTTTGTTTTGTTTTTTTCAATCTGCAAAAAAAAAATTAAATCCCTCTGAAAAAAACGTAAAGAAAAAACTATTTAAAAAAAGTAAGCTTCTGTCTGTATTAGAAGTTCTTATACCGTAAAATTCCCCTTTTCTATTGAATGACCTTCGTATATTGGGTTTTCCGGAAAGTTTATACCGATTTTTAGTCGACGTTAGAACACGTCAAATTTATCAACAGATATATGCTTTCATTTTCGATTAGAGCAAACTTTAAACTATCTTTTGGGCTTGACTTTTCTTTAACGGCATAACAACCTCTGTAGGTTATAATGCCAAAAAGTTGGGGTTTGAGGGTATTTATTTGTAATGTTCAGTGATAGTGAAATAGTTGATTTAGTCAGATTTTAATGATTTTTTTTTGTTTTTATTCTTTTTATTCTTTTTTATTTTAGAAAACTGAAAATGTCTGTTAGTTTTGTATTCAAAAATGCATTGCTGAGAAATTTTTTTTCCAAAAATGTGTTATGGTAATAATTTTTTCTTCAAAAATGTATTGTTGTTAATATTTTTTCTTCAAAAATGTATATTTTTCTATAAAAGTCTATTTTTCTATAAAGGTCTATTTTTATACTTTCATATTGTTTTGACCCCAGTTTGGGGGGTTAACTATTTACCCATGGCTGGGACCCTATCAGCTGCTACCACTCAGGTTCAGGGTGGACCTGAGAACACCAGCAATTAAGAGGTGATTTTTCACAACCTCCCAATCAGAGGCCTTGCTGCTGGATGCAGTTTACCGTCATGCCCAGGATTAAACTATCTTTTGAAAAATAAAGTTTAAACTTACTTAATTCGTGTCAATTTTGCATCCATATGAAAATTGAAGATTATAAGGTGCATCTTAGGCACCTGAGACATTTTTTTTTATTACCGTAACGGCAAAAATACCTCGCAAGCAACAAAAAAGATATGTGCTGTGTACAGGAAAGGTGCTTTAGCTGACAGAACTGTACAGAATTGTTTTTGTTTTGTTTTTTTAATCGTACATAAGAGCAAAAAGATGGATAGAAGAGAGTTAAGAGGAAGACGAACCAGTTAGAAAGGAACAAGAGAAGGATGGGAATACAGATGTGATGACAGTTGCAATGTGTAGAGGAAGGAAAGGATATACAAGGTGGTGTGGAAAGAACTAGTCAAGTGGTTAAGAGATGAGTATTGACATTGCATTTAAATTTCTGGAGGTTGTAGCCGTCAGGAATGCTAAGTTTAAAGTTGTTGGTTTTAGACTTATTGATGAAGAATGCCTCTCCCCATTGAACAGATGACGACCAAATGAATACATTCATTGAGAATAATCAGCGTTACACAACGTGGAAAGTTGGCAGGAACAGTAGATTTTTCAATACCCGCCATTCATGCTCATTTAGTGAAGCGTGGGTACTTAAATCACTACGATGCTTGGATAGCACATGATCTGAGTGAAAAGAATCATTTAGATTGCATTTCTATCTCTAATTTGCTGCATAAACGCAATGAAAATGCAACTGTCTTTAAGCAAATTGCGATGGGTGATGAGAAATGAGTCGTTTACAGCGTTAGCCGCCCCACAAACAGGTCTGTGCATTTGATGGCATTGGAAAGGAATTTTGTACCATGTCCGTGTCATGTGTGGGCGACGAGTAGTAAATTGGGATGCATTTAAAACTCTAACGCTACTAATTTGAATTCCTACTTCTCATTCGAAGATCAAGTTACCCTATATTGTTTAGTTTCTCAAAACGTTCCAAGTTTTTTTTTTTTTTTATCATATCACACCGAGCAAGGCGGTAACGCCACTGATGTGCAGGGGGCTACGTAAGAGTGAAAACATTGGGAAAAAAAAACCGGAAACCACATCCTAAACAGGGAACAAGGGATGACCCTCTTCACCTGTTCAATAGATGTGGGTAGTGAAATTTAGAATTTCGAGGCAGCTGAGCTTTTAAAATGAATTTTAATCTGAAAACTTTAGTACAGAGCTCCAATTCCAGTCAGTTTATTCAGGAAAGTAATGCTCGCAACTGGACGAATTAATGGCGGCAATTCAAGAAAAACGCTCAGAATTGGCGAAGAGGAAAAGTTATTTTTTCATCGGGATAATGCCAGTTCTCTTGTTTCTTTGCTGACCAAGCAAAACTTGTTGCAGCTTCGCTGGGATGTTACCCCATCGTCTTATTCACTAGTTAATGCTGCTTCGGATTTTCATTTTCATAATCGCAATGGTAAAATTTTAATTCTTTGGATGACATAAACAAAAATCTTAATGAGTTCCTTGTTGAGAAACCACCATAATTATTGGGAGAGGGAATTATTAAGATGAAGGAACAATAAATAGGCAATTTACTGCTGGGGAAATCTGCCCAGTCAGTCATGTTTCGTTCGAGACATGATCGTCCAAGGCGTGTATCACATATGGCACTTAACTGACTGAGCTTTTTAATACCGTTTCCAATAAGGACACAAGCGATCATAGCTCTCCACAGCTTCCTTTTCTTTATATGTGAAATACAATTCTTGACAGAGATAGTAGTTTCCTCTTACTTTCTCCATAACTTGGCAACCAGTTTAAGAGAAAATTTCAATCAAGCCTAGCGAACCGAGTCTATCCTGATATACAATATATGGAAACGGTATTAAAAAGCTCAGTCAGTTAAGTGCCATATGTGATACACGCTTGGGCGATCATGTCTCGAAAGAAACATGACTGACTGGGCAGATTTCCCCAGCAGTAAATTGCCTATTTCCTGTCGTAGACCGTCAAGCAAGGATATAGAATCCAATCTGTCCTGCTATTTAGCCCATAGCTGGAGAGAAAAGCAACGGTTAATTCCTTTCCGAGGGATATTTGCACGTAAGTGACTGCAACGAATTCAACTGGAATTCGAACTCGACTCACTGATTTCGAATTCCAATTGAATTCAATGCATTCACTTGCACGAAAAAAAGGTACTTTACTTAATTTTTCAAAAGAAAAGCGGGAAAATTGTTCTGGTTACGTTTAAGGATGCTATCTAATATTAAGAAATCAAAAAAGATTGTCGTATTTCAAAGGTTTTCAATAAGGTGACCCGTGAGGAGGTAGTTATACGGGTTTGTTTTTTGGGGTTTTGTTTGTTTGTTTGTCTTTTGCTGCTTTTGAAAAGTACACCTTGTACGACTGTAAATTTTTCGTAAAACTGAAGTAACGCAAAGCGAACGGCACATATATATATATTCATATTTGATTACTTTTTTTATTATTATAAAACTGTATTTTGTTAAATTGAAACTTTCAGTTCTTCGCATTAATCTCTTCCTGCTAGCAGATTTATAAACCATTACTAAATGTGTGGATCATCTCGTATCTGAGGCCAGCGGGGGCGTAAACACCCTCAGCCAGATCTCGGATCCAGACGAATGATTCCGTCTTCTGTGTCATGTGTGGGCGACGAGTAGAGAATTGATACATTAAAACTACTTATTTGACTTCCTACCTCTTAATTACAGCTCAAGTTACCCTATCTTGTTTTACGTTTCTCCAAAAATTTCGAATTTAGTAGCCACTGGGCTTTTAAAAATAATTTTTCTCTGAAAACTGGTATAGAGTTTCAATTCGAGATTCTGTTGGGTCGTGTTTAGGTCCAAGACTGAAAATGTTCTATTTAAAAATTTTGAGACCAAAATTTGTTTCTCCTGCTACATTACTCAAAAAGACACAAAAAAGGGATTGTTTTTGTTTAATTTTTATTGACTAATGTTCACCCAATACAAGGTCCAAGAACCACTTAAGCTAGAGTTTACTGTGTAAACTTAGCGACGGAAAGTGTTAGGAGTATAGAGCTGAAGCAGGCTTCTGAAAGAACCAAAAATCCAACTCTAAATAGGACTCAAGGGATAAACCTCTGTACCTGTTCAAAAGAACGGAGAAGTATGAACCGGATACTAGGCGAACTTGTCTACTCGTATCAGTTGAAGAGAGAAATGAAATAAATAGTGAATAAAATTTCACAGTTCAGAGATGAAGCAGATGATTTTTTTTTTGTTTGTTTAATCATATCAACCCAAGCAAGGCGAAAACGCCACGTGGGTAGAGACGTGGGTAGAGTGTGAACCGGGCGATAGTTTAGTCTATCTACTCCAATTGAAAAAAAATAAAATAAAAGAGTGAAAAATTGGAAAAGAGAAAAACCGGAAACCACAACCTGAACAGGAAACAAGGTATAAGCCTCTTCACCTATTCAATAGACGTGGGTGGAGTGTGAACCGGGCGATAGTTTAGACTATCTACTCCAATTAGGACTGGGTTTTTGGTTCCTTCTAAACAGGAAACAAGAAATAAAAATTTACTCCTATTCAAAAAATCGAAGAAAAGTATGAACCGGACGATAGTAGAACCTTAGAATAACTTGGACTCAATAATTTAATATTTCAGTAACCGATATCATTTCATCAGAATCGCCGTTTAACTGGGATTCTGATAGATCAGCTAATCGAAGCAGATCTCCTGAAAATGCAACAGTCTAGTTAATTTTTAAACCAATTATACATGCAACAGTTCGGCGATATTTCAACAGAGTTTCTGGTTGACTTTACGGAATTATTTACCTTCAGAAAATTGGACGAATGTTTGTTCAAGAAAGTTCCCTGAAAACAGATTTTTCAAGAACAAATAAAAAAATATTGTAAAGGGACTTAATTAAGTGTAACGAATTTTACATAGAAAATTGATACGCATTTTTTTCTTTAGGTAAACTAGTGTAATGTTTCACGTTATATTCCACATGGTGATGGTTAAAATTGCTGTTTCCATTCAGGTTACTATAAGCAGTCATTTATCAGTTAGAGTTACTATCAGTTAAAATTTATAAAATCTTTTCGACATTTTTTCAGGAAAATATACTTCTCGAACTTGCTGTTACCGGTCTTTTCTTGTATTGAGGGGAGATTCCTTGCTAGATTTTTAAGATAGTGGTGTGTCAACTTCTTGATTATTTCATTACTTCCTTTTCTACAATGTTGCTCAATTATTTGAAAAAGATTTCCAGGAATTTAGTAAAAGATCATGAAAGAATAGCTTTGAGAAAAAATTGGCATGAATAATTTGGGAAATCTTGGTACCATTACTTGGTATGAATTACTTCTTATTGTAGTAAACAAAACAAGTTCTAAATTTTAAAATTCAAATTCTAAGCAATGACTCATTGATTTTTAAGAAAGAAACGAATTTACAAAACATTTGCTTAACACACAAACCTCGCGAAATTTCACACCTCGATGCGAAATGTTTTTCGGCCAATAGAAAACTAGGAAACCTCTGAAAGCAAAATAGAAAGACCAGAATAACATCCGGAAGTGAATTTCCAAATGTCCTTTTCGAAGCTTCGAAAACTAAATAAAAAGGCGGAGCAAGCTCGACCGTCGCCAGAGAGAAATGAGACTAGCGTAATTAACATGTCCCTTGACAAATCAAGCGATCGCTATTATTGTCTATTTTTCTCTCACACCTCCTTCCTTTTTACCATTCACCCTGAGCGATAACTTCAAAGAAAATCCTACACAACAATAAACACTCATACATACATACATACATTCTTGCTTACGTACACATATACTTACTATTGCAAGGACTACTACACACTCTTGATACCCTCAACATCTTAATACTGTTTCTCATTGAACATTAACTTCTACCAATTCATGCTATTTGTTCCATTAATAAATTTCTATTAAACATGCAAAAAGTATACTTTTATTCTTCCACACATTCCAATCTCCAACCTTCTGATGATAGCGAATAATCCTAAGTTGTAGGGAGTTCGGTTATGTTTGACACAAGGCCGTTTTAATGAACATTAACCATCTTCCTACTTCTACAATGTGAATATGCCTTTAGCATCGATAACTGCTTCAATACGATTCCTGAAAGTTTGACATGACCGAATCAGATGACCTTTATTTCGGATATTGCGCTAGACATAGCGAATGTCAAGGATTTTATAATTTCATGGCTGCGTTGATTGACATTCTTCTTGACTATACGTAGTAGACTGACGAGTTATGGTCTGGAGAGCTAAGAGACCATACTTAGGGTGACGTGATCTGAGAGACTGTAGCTTATTCATTCTTGGATCGCCTTAGCCTTACGAAACGGCACAGTCTTGTAGATAGATGTCAAGTCTTCCTTTGATCCCGCTCTCTATCCAAGGCATCTGAACCCTCTCAACATCTTACTGACCATTTTATTGACTCTTAAAACCGTTTAACTGTGTCCAGTTAAAACGAAACCGTAGACTGAAAGAAAAATGAATGGATGTAAGTCAAATTTTGATTTCCTGGTATCGACATCAAATAGGTTTTTCGTCGTAAACTGAATTTTGAAGGCTAAATAAGTCCTCTGAGTAAATGGTGTCATGACTGAGACTAAGAACTACAATTATACCTACTTAGAGCCAAACCCGAAGCAAAAACTAAAACAAAAAAAATACAGATATACAGGCAGATAAACAGACATACACACACAAAAACATCTTGCCTTTTATATATATATATATATATATATATAATCGATTTTCTGCACTATTGTAAGAACTGCAACCTTGAAACTTCTGAATATCGTTTCTTATATCTTTGTCTATGAGTGTATCAAATTTGATTAAAATTGGCCCACTGCTTCTGTAACCCGATTTTTTTCGATTATCGATTGTTGATATTTATCGAGGGTACCTCGACACAAAACCTAGCTAAGAACACTCGCAGACGTTTATAGTACAACTGTGTAAATTTTAAAGAAAATCGGTTCAGCCGTTTCGGAGTCTATAGGTAACGGGGACACACACACAGTTCCATTTATAAATAAGTTTAGATTTAGATTATCTTAAATTTTATTTCTTGAAACACTTGGTAAAAGAATGAAAATATTGATGCATAAAAACTGTTTTCTTTTTGCTTCCATCTCATTCACTTTTTTTTCTTTACACACCTCACATTGTACTGACCCTCTTCTCTCTCTCCTTGATGAATTTAGTTATAAGTCAGTCCGTCAGTTAGTTAAGTGTCTTTGGGCGATCATGTCTCGAAAGAGACATAACTGACTGGGCAGAAGTTTATCCCGCAGTAGGTTGCCATTGCTTTCTGCGGTAAACTGGTTGCCAGGCAAGGCTATAGAACTCAATATGTTCTGTTATTTGACCCATAACTGGAAGGAAAAGATAGATTAATACCTTTCCCAAGGTTATTTGTGTGTAAGTGAATTCAAGGAATTTAACTGAAATTCAAACTCGGCTCCCCGATTTCTCGTTTCGAGCCGATATCCACTGCTCCACAACGCACATCCGCCATTTTTATGTACCTAGAGCAAAAAGGAAGGCGCTCCTTCGTATAGGAAAGCTTCCGCGGTTGGAATTTCTACATTCATTGTAGAGAACATGTCATAGACTTATAGCCGCAAAGTCTGTGTTTTGAATTCCAAATTTGAGAATTTAGGAGTGGGAAATCAGTTGTTCAACGGATGAATTACATACGTGTTAATATCCCCATCTTTGTTATTATGACTCATAATAAAGATGTTTGTGGTGCAGTGGATATCGAGTCGAAACAATAAATCGGGTTGCCGAGTTCGAATACCGGTTGAATTCTTTGCATTCACTTACGCACAAATACCATTGGGAAAGGTATTAATCCGTCTCTTTCCTCCAGTTATCGGTTAAATAACAGGACAGATTGGGTTCTATAGCCTTGGTCGGCAACCAGTCTACCGCAGAAAGCAATGGCAACCTACTGCGGGATAATCTTCTGCCCCGTCAGTCATGTATCTTTCGAGACATGATCGCCCAAGCGTGATCACGTATGGCACTTAACTGACTGGCTGAATATAATAGTTGGAAATATGATTAAGGCTTTTACTGGGTATAAAGTGGGGGATTGGTTTTCTATTGTTATGAAGTATTAAACTGATTCCCCATTAATTACTATATAATAATATAACGCATCTTTTCTCCCTCTAGCTATGAGTCAAATAATAGGACAGATTGAGTTCTGTAGCCTTGGCTGGCAACCAGTCTACCGCAGAAAGCAATTGCTACCTACTGCGGGATAATCTTCTGCCCAGTCAGTCATATCTCTTTCGAGACATGATCGCCCAAAGCGTGTATCTGACTGACTGATAATACGCATGTTTATACTGTAAATGACCATCGATTAAAGTTTGTACAGCCAAAATGATTTTTTTATTTTTCAATATTTCGATAATGTCTCTTTGCTTTGACTTTGATATCTTTGCCGACGACAGTCATCTATGGGAGATCAAACATTTCTGTTCCGTGACCTCCCCCACCATTTTTTTTTCTCACGTCTTTACTGTGGCATATCTACACGGCGAACCGTGGAGAAACGATAGCGTTGTATTTCAATCTTTTCGCGCTGCTAGCTAAGATGGAGCTAACCCCAACGCGGATTGTATCACCTCAAAGTTTTGCTGACTGTGGAACGGAACCCGGAGGTGTGAAAGAGTAGAACTTACAACTCGCTATCCTTAGAATGCATTATGTTTCATATTCTGACTTTATTTTTCTTATTAAAACCTAAGAGTCAAGTATCAAATAACAACTCTTCTTTTTTGCTCATAATTTCTCGTTGCATTTAACTTTTAAATAGAAACAGGAAGTTTTTTTCCATGTGAAACAATCCTGCACATATATAAATCTACCATCCGTCCGTGCATTGAATACTACTGCCATATCTGGTCGGGTGCTCCTATCCACCTAGGTGTCCTTGACCAAATCCAACGGAGAATCTGCAATGTGATCGATCCCGACTTAACAGCTCAGATACAGACACTTTCTCACCGGCGCAATGTGGCTTCCCTGTGTCTCTTCTACAAATACTGTCACGGTTTGGCTCCGATGAAATTAGCTCACTGGTGCCCTTTATATATAAACTTACTCGAGCCACACGATTAGCAACTAGATCCCACCCTTTTATTGTGAAACCAATAAAATGTAAACACAAATTTTACTCCAGCAGCTTCAAAAGATGGATAAGGTTTAGGGAGGTGGTTAGGTAACAGTCTTTCTACTCTTACTGAGATCTCGTCATGATATTAAAGCCTTTATTATCTTGTTATATAACACAATCTACCAATACCAGAGCGTTGCATACGAAAATAACATTCAGTGGCTAGAATTGTTTCATGTATTGTAAATTCTGATACAAGAAAAATTTGAAGCCATTTTTCCCCTTTTAGTTTGGCGCCAACTTCATTTGCTCACTGGATGCATAGATAAGATTTCGACCCACTGACTTTATCGCTACTCCCTCTAGTTTCTGCGCTAACAAATTAAAAGGAAATAATTTTGCGATTTTCAAATTAAAATTTCATTGGTTACTTTCAGTTTGTTCACCTGGTTGAACATTCGGAGGAAAGAGGTTGTGAGGAATCGATGAAAGCGTTACTAACACAAAGGGTTTTATATGTAAACTAGCAGTATAGCCCGGCGTTGCTCGGGTGTAATGAAAGCTTTAAAACTAATCTATGGTCTTGGAGCTCAGGCTCTTTGGACGTTGGCACGGAAGACTAAAAAGCAATAGTTATTTCCATTTAAAGCGAAACCGTAGACTGAAAGAAAAATGAATGGATGTAAGTCAAATTTTGATTTCCCGGTATCGATATCAAATAAGTTTTTTTCATCGTAAACTGAAATTTGAAGGCTAAATAAGTTTCTGAGTAAATGGTATCATGGCTGAGACTAGGAACTACAATTATATCTACTTAGTCAAACCCGAAGCAAAAACTAAAATAAAAGGGCTGAAAAAATGCAGACATACAGGCAGATAAAGACACACACACACAAACATTTTGCCTTTTATATATATATATATATTATCGATTTTCTGCACTATTTTAAGAACTGCAACCTTGAAACTTCTGAATATCGTTTCTTATGTCTTTGTCTATGAGTTAATCAAATTTGATTAAAATCGGACCACTCCTTCTATAACCCGATTTTTTCGATTATCGATATTTATCGGGGGTACCTCGACACAAAACCTAGCTAAAAACACTAACTTTTCAAGAAAATCGGTTCACCTGTTTCGGAGTCTATAGGTAACGGACACACACACACAAAGTTCCATTTATAAATAAGTTTAGATTAATGGAAATGATTTTAATATAAAAATGCACTGAAAAACAAGGCGTTTCCAAGCAAATGACTTCTCAGACGTATTTATGTTATTTGAACACCCACAGAGACAACCTTTTTGTTTATCCTGCAACTATGCTAAGCCGACATCAATTACCTGATTTTGAAAGAGAAAATCTGTCGTCATCAGCAGGTAAACAAAGCCGCGACTCACAAAGCCTCCGTCACTAATTATAAACTCTTGATTTGGCAACCATCAATGACATCCAAGCAATTTCGTCTACCCAATTTCATTTACAACGAGTTGACTTAAACTTTGTATCACTAATGATGTACGTTGCGATCGTCTCTCTGAGTCAATATTACTGTTGTTTGTTGTATTGATGATACGTTGGTCTCGTCAGAATAGACTTACTTACATACATTCATACATAAGTGATTTTTCTTTCAAAAGATGGAAGCCTCGCATCGAGCATATATACGATTTGTTTGTAATTTATATCAAATACAATTAGCGCAAACAAAAATGAAAGACATTCGGATGTATTTCCAAGATATATAGTCATCCGCAGACAGATCTGTTTCGCTTTATCACAGCTCATCAGTACGGTTGGACATCCGATTGCTTTTTACCAAGGTTTGAAACCCGACCGAATTGGCGTCAGTCGGCGATTCTACCTCTGAGCTACGGGCGCTCGGTAGGAGGCGGACTTTTTAGCGTGTATATTATCATTATACACGCCAAATAGCTGAGAGTGTTCTAATTCATTGCTGAATGAACGATGCATAGGTACTAGAGTAGCTACTGTTTTACAAAGTTCACCATTCATCCAGAGTGCTCAATCAGGGTGTGAGAGCGTATATATAATATATATATGTACCTTCACGGGAAAAACAACATAGCGTAATGAAAAAAGCCACAAACTTAACGAAAATAAAGTTTTATCGTCAAAAAGTTCATGTTATTATTAAGATGAAAGACCGAAGTATTTTTTAATTATTTTTTGAAATTTTTTAATGCTTTCTGACACGTTTGAAATTTTGGTTAAAATCTTGTTTTGTTTACGTCATCGCCGTGGCTAACTTTTAACATTGACTTTTTTTTTTATCTTGTTTTCTGTTGAAAACACATTTTTATTTGGAAACTCTTGTAAAAATCAAATAATCGTCCGATTTTAATCAAATTTTTCAGAACTTATTCACAAATGAATGAAATTATTTTTGACATTTTCTTTTGTTGTTTTTAGAAAATTTTGGTAAAACAAACAATTTTTTAAAATGTTATCCCCCCACTTAATTTCGTAAAATTTCATACAGAGCCTTCTTATTTATTGAAATTATTTTTTGTTAAAAGGAGTCATTGGAGATTTTAAATCGCCTACTTTTCTTTCAGATTCGTACCATCTAAATGAAAATCTGCTCTGAATTGAAAAATAATGAATTCAATAAAACTATGACATTACTTGTTTTACAAAAACAATTGAAAGCTTTTCTAATTAAATAATATTGAGAACATTGTCTAAAAAAAAAAAATAGATTTTTTTAAGAATAATGTATTTTTACAATAAATTTTTTTTTTTTTTTACATTTTAATTATAATAGTTTAAAATCGTGTCAAATTCTGTATGGGGGTATTTATTGGATGTGATTGTGATAAAATTCTGTATGGGGGTATTTATTGGATGTGATTGTGATAAAATTCTGTATGGGGGTATTTATTGGATGTGATTGTGATATAGTAATTAAGTAGAAACGAAATTTACGAGTCCAAAACTACAAAGATTAATAAACGTAGTTATGTTATCTATTTTTAAAATATTTTTTTATTTTGTATTTTGTTACCTTATTTTCATGTATGGTAGACTTTTTTTTTCTATGTATTTGAATAATAAATCAGTTTTTTATTTTTGGTTTGATTTTTCTAACGTTTGGTTTTCTTTTATTTACAGGAACCAAGGGTTAACTGAGTGAATGACGACCCACTTTCAAGCACACGGCAGCAAATAGCCGCTAAAGGCTTCTTTTTTTTTCTTTGAAGTTGGGGTTATATACCCCGACACCCACAAAAACAGCTAAAAAATACACCCGTGTTTGAATCTATCATAAAAAAAAGAAAAATGGAGAATAACGTTTCAAACGATTCCTATGAAATTCTTCAGGAACTGAACAAAGAGAAGGCCGACACTTATCTACCAGTTGTCTTTTATGTCGGAACTTCAATGGTTTTCGGTGCTGTCGGCAACAGCGCTGTATCTTATATATATTACTGCAAACTTGAAAAGACCGCCACCAATTTGTTTGTGGCCGTCCTAAGCGCTTGTGATTTACTAAGTTGTTTAATTTCTATGCCGGTTGAGATTGTCGGTCTCCGTTTTCCTCTCACCTTCCACAGTGATATTGCCTGCCGTCTAATTCGTTTTGTGGTTGCCATGGGGACTATAACGTCGGCCTTGATTATATTCATAATATCGGTCGACCGGTACTTACGCGTGTGTCGACCACTAGGTCGACACTTTTCGCGAAGATCAGCAAAAATAGCGTCGACAGTTATGGTTTTTTCTTCGATGGTACTGGCATCCCCAGCCTTCCTAGTGTTTGGTAAGCGGCGGATACAGACCCGAATCTCCGATATTGTTGGAGAAGAGTGCTCAATTGCCGAAGGGCTGACCAACACGAATTACCCGTTGGCTTACTACTGCTCGTTGCTGGTCACCTGCTTTGTCCTGTTTGTCGTACTGATGGCTTTGTACTTCCTAATTGGTATCTATGTGTGGAGGCACAAAAAGAAAAACAAAGGTCGGATGCAAAAAGTGGTCTTTACCCACCCGTCTAATGATCGCATGTCGGCAACTATTTCGTCTAGCAGCGGAAACGTAGAGGAAGACTTGAAACTGCACAAACCAACCAGGCATAAGGTTTCCCGCCCAATCAGCAGCCCGGTTGATCATCGTCAACCAACCTCTGTTCGTGTGTCAAGGACAACTGTCATTATGTTTCTCATCACTCTTCTTTGGATCGTAAGCTACCTGCCTCATCTTGTCATGGTCACTTGTGAAATTGTGGTCAAAAATTTCCGTACCTCACTCGGCACGACAGGAGACGTTCTCTACAACTTGTCTTTTCGGTCGTATTTCTTTAATAACGCTATTAATCCTTTTATCTATGGAATTTTTAACCTTCGCTTTCGTAAAGAACTTTTCATTCTTTTGGACAATGTTTTTGGTGCCTGCTCTTGTAAAAGAAACCAATAGAGGCACCCGTTTAATTTCGGGGATTATGTTTCAATAAAATCCCTAGAAAACGCATTTAAATTTTTCAAAAAATTTCAAAATACTTTCCAGTAAGCGAAAAAAATTGAAAAAAGCATCAGGAAATAAAATTCGACAAAAAATAAACAAAATATTCGTATTTCTGTCGTCTGCTGGAATAAAGAAAAAAAAAACAACAACAAAAACACACACGAACAACCCTTTCAGATAGAGAGTGTTTTCCTTTAATAAAAAAAATCTCACAAAACCTACAGTAAAATTCAAAATTTCAAGTTTTCCAGCATAAAAAACTAAAAAAAAAAAAAACCCAACAAAAAGAATTTGTTTGTCGTCTGCTGGAATAAAAAATTTTAAAAATAATACGCATATTTAGATGCCTACATTTTGTGAAGATATTTAAACAAATTTCTCGAAATGACAAAATCAAGTAGTGAGGTTTACTTGATTTTTTTTTTTAAATAACTGCAGCTACGCAAAAAAAAGCAGAAACATTTTATGCCTAATGCGAGTTCTGTTTCATAATAAGGAGGAATGATACAAATCTATTCCTTGAGGCCTTCTAGGCATACAACTGGATTTGTGCTCCAATAAAGCATGCATATATATATATATATATATATATATATATATATATAAATGACTTGGGTAACCGTGATTTCTATTTTGTCATGTTCTTATCGCCAAAACAACGAATATGCAGGACTAAATAAATACTCTGTTGTTTGGAACACTGAGGTCTGTTAGAGAACAACAAATATGCATTTGAACGTGTCTACAAGACGGAAAAAAAAATCAAATTTACCCACATTTGAATCTTCGTTTTGAACTTAACCGAAATTTACATTTCAATCCACGAACGAAAGAAAAATTTGACAGAATTTTTTTTTACTTTTATTGTCTGTTTTTTTTTTAAATGATTTTATTTTATTTATTTATTATATAATTTGTGAGCTTTTTAAATTTTTTTTTTTTCGCCTTTTGAATTTTTGTACAAATTTTCCAGCAATCTGATTTATCACTCATGTATATGAAAAAAAAATCATCACTGATTAAGTAACCTTGAATACACTCTCTCTCTCTCACACACACACACACACACACACACACACACTCTGAACAATCGTATATTTTAATAGGCATACTTTCGCGGGTGCAGCTGTTGCCATTTCATTTTTTTCATTCTTTACTTAAGCATTAAACTCGAGTAACAGCTCAGAATATAATATAAGCTACACCAATCCAGTTCTGGAGATTGACTCAACACAATTTTCTGTGGGGGGAGAAAAAATAAAATGCTCAGTTTACTTTGAGCTTACTTGAAACGATGCTTCTGGATGAGACGGTGATTAACGAACCTCACCAATCCAGCATTGGAGCTCTGACATCTCTCAACCTTGAGTTCTTTATGCAAGTAACAAATGCAAAAATTAGAAAAGTTTCTCTAAATTGCGCATACACCGGGGGAGGGCGTAACACACACACACACACACACACACACCCAGAAAATATCCATATCGAAAAACAAATCGTTTGACTTATTTCAAATATAATATTTCTTTGAAAAAAAAAATTGCATTCTACAAACGTGGATTATAAGTGTACATACATTTTTCTACCTGTAATTACATGCATCAAGTTCTCTACTCATCGACCTATTGATTTCATAAAACCTATCACACTTGTCGTAGAGTGGCGTTTCGCGAATCCATGACAAAAAACAACAGCGGACAAAATCCCAGCCTCTTTTCCAAAAAGTGGATAAAATCCGAATTTCATAAATAAGTCACATTTCTGGTGCAGTAGATATCGGCTCGGAACGAGAAATCGAAGAGACGAGTTCGAATTCCGGTTGAATGTGTTGCATTCACTTACGCGCAAATACCCTTGGAAAAAGTATGAATCCATGGCTTCTCCTCCAGCTATGAATTAAACAATAGGACAGACTGGGCTTTATATCCTTGGTTGGCAATGAATCTACCGCAGAAAGTATTGGCAACCTACTGCGAGAAAATCTTCTGCCCAGTCAGTCATGTTTCTTTCGAGACATGATCGCCCAAAGCGTGTATCACGTATGACACTTAACTGACTGAGTGATATAAAAAGACACAAACTGAACATTTGAAAATTCAAGGAACTTTTAATTAAAAATTTAATGCTAAATTGAAATATTAATAATAATATTCATTATGTACTAGAAAGATCTATTTCTATCGGGTATTTAATGAGGTTATTGCGCCGTTCTGTTTGCAGTAGAACTTCGTACTAAATCGATTCAACCTTTTTTAAAAAACGTTTTCTAAAAATATTGCAGTCATATATTCGATATTTTTGATAGCAAGGGAGTCCTATTGTTTCATGAGAAAAAAGCCCCAAGAACGTTAACCAACTAGAGATCGTATTTGAACATATACTAAGCAGAATCAAGGGCTTAAATGAGTTTTTATTCGCGAAATAACTTTAATATAAGTTACAAAATTATATTGAAATTTACAAAATTAGTATTAACCGACATATTTATTTAAATATATTTGTTTTGAACATTATTTTTAGTGGATATACATATTTGAGTGGGTAGTTTTTGTTTGTTTTTTTTTTTTGTTTTTTGTTAAGGTGTCCCTTGTAAATATGTGGTATTGTGGTGTGTGAAGGATTGGGATGTGATGGATGGGTTCTTGTGGCGAATGCGCAAATTGTAATGAGTGATTGGGTCGTGATAGTGTTTAGCTAGGTATAGGATAGTTAAGTGAGTACCAACCTCTATCCCTCCCCTTTTCGGCCTTGTGCCATAATTGTATTTTTATACAAATAGTGTTTTTTCTTTCTTTTCTTTAATTAAACGGTACATTTTAAATATCCACTGGCCTATATGATTTTTCGAATTTCTAAGCCGGTAAATATTTAAAATGTACTGTTAAATTATAGAAAAAAAACACTTTATATATTGGAATATATTTCCTTGAATTTCCAATGTTAGGTTTCTTTTTATATATGTCTCTGAATTCCTTGCATTCACTTACGCACAAATACCCTTGAGAAAGGTATTAATCCCTCTCTTCCTTCCAATTATGGGTTAAATAATAGAACAGATTGGGTTCTATAGCCCTGGCTGGCAACCAGTCTACCGCAAAAAGCAATGGCAACCTACTGCAGAATAATCTTCTGCCCAGTCAGTCATGTCTCTTTCAAGACATGATCGCCCAAGCGTGTTTCACGTATGACACTTGACTGAATGAATATAATAGTTGAAAACATGACTAAGGCTTCTACTGGGCATAAAGTGGAGGATCAGTTTTATATTGTTATGAAATAATAAACTGATCCCCCACTAGTTACTACTTAATAATATAATACATTTCTTCCCCCATCTTGCTATGAGTCAAATAACAGAACAGATTGGTGTTCTATAGCCTTGGTCGGCAACCAGTCTACCGCAGAAAGCAATGGCAACCTACTGCGGGATAATCTTCTGTCCAGTCAGTCATGTCTCTTTCGAGAGACATGATCGCCCAAGCGTGTATCACGTTTGGCACTTAAGTGACTTCTATTTATGAGATTGATAATTTGTCCACTAGGATTTTGTCCTGTTAACGTTTCACAAGCTAATCGAAAACCATCCAATACTCGTGAGATCGTGCTTGAGTCTAATCGGTTATGTTACCCTCATTGTCAAATGAAGACGTCTAAACCGAGTAAGCTTGAATAAGGGAACGCCCCCAAGCATTGGTTAGTTTCTTCATCTCGCAATTGCCAGCAAGCACAATCCACTACTTTTACACTTGGTAAAGCTCTCAACGTCGGTTAGCATGCTCATCTTGCGAGAGTGCTCTACAAGTGTGGCCTTGTGCCAAGTTTGGCTTTGTCCAACGAATACTTCTTTACACCTACGCAAGTAAAGGCGTACGTTTTCATTGCAAAAGAAACATATCTAATTGTCTTTTATCTGTTGTTTTTAAAACGTCACTGTGTATAATTTTTTGTATTTTTTCATCTTTTTATCAAAACCACGTGACATATTTGCTAGCAGAAATCCATGAAAATAATCTCAAAGAGCCTTTTCTTCAATTCTTCAACCTGTATTTCTTCATTCAGTCCAGATAATGTTGTCGGTTACGGCCTTTCACAGTTTCCATTACTTCTAAAAAGATATTGACTTGTCTCGTTATTTCCGTACGAAATGTAACCTTTGCCACTTGCCTTGTTGAACTTTTAACTTTTCGTACTTTCCCAAAACTGATTGTTCCTTCCAGAAAAAGAGAGAAAACAACGAAAATATCCGTAAAAGTTTTATTTTTATGAAATATATAAACATAATTAATTTTCTATGTAAAAAAAAGAAAACAATGTCTTCCAACCTAATGATGTCTCAATCTGAAAATTCTAAATTAGGCAGACTTTACTTTCCGATAAAATTCTAGTGGCTTCTATTTTCATTTCATGCTTTAAAATGGTGACCGTGTCATCTTAAGCTGTGTAAACCTTAAACATAGTCACGCCCTTCTGAATCACTGGTTCTCGTTTAGTTGTCGAAACACTGAACTAGTCAGGATTCGGAGCTGTTTAAGGGCAATAGATAACGTAACTAGATCGTGGCCTTGCTTAATAATAAAACAGATACACTTTCTAAGCTCAAGGAATTTACACATATACATATTTTCTATATTTCTAAAATATTTTACATAATTAATAATACAATCATTCTGGGTCCTAAAGAATCAATAATTACGAAACTCGTGTCGACCTACGATAAGTATCGCAAACATACAATATTTTTATACAGATCCTACACTTTTATTTTTGGAGCTTTACTCTGAAAACTAATTAATTAGTATACCCCGGATATAAGAGACCCTGATATAAGATATTTTTCTGGTCCCAAATTAGAGCCTGTGGTAATGTATATAAAATAGACCAAACTCGGATATAAGATAAAATCTCTCTTATATCTGGGTTTATATTATATCCGAGTTTGGTCTATTTTATATACATTACCACAGGCTCTAATTTGGGACCAGATAAAATCTCTTATATCTGGGTTTATCTGGTCCCAAATTAGAGCCTGTGGTAATGTATATAAAATACACCAAACCCGGATATAAGACAACTTTTATCCGGTCCCGACAACTCTTATCTCAGGGTTACACTGTAACTGTTTTTTTTTTTAGACTTGCAGCCCTCCACTCCAGCCACCAAAATAAAGAACTTTGTTCTAATAGAAATCGAATCTGCACCAAATACCTGGCTATGGAACAATATCAGACAAGCTAGAACTAATAATCCTCGCAGAAATAAGCGAACCTACCGTAAAGTGTCTGTTTTCTTACCGGTGCTGCAGAGAAGTGATTTTCCTTCATGGAATGGTACCTCAGCCTGAGATAATACTTAGGGAATTTAGTCTGGTTGATAATTACTATCGGGACAAGTAGTGAGGTCTCACTAGGTGCCTGTGTGTAAACAAAAATAAAAACACCTATCCTAATCTGCACACAATATTTATAAAACTTTCCTTGGACCAAAACAACCTATCTATTACAGTAAAAATCTAATTGCAGTTTTTATAAATATGCAAATTTTAAAAATAGTCTGTGGGAACATTCGACAAATTTGTTAGGATAATTTACCGTAGAGTAAACTAATCACGTATACTATTATACATGTTCGATACCTACTAAGTATGCAACTCTCACGATATACTACCATATTAAACTAGCTTAGAAAATATCAATTAGCTACCCTGCTGTAAAATAGTGGTTAAGAAGCTGAGGTATCATACTATTACCACAATAAGTTTGATCCTCACTGGTTACCACACTCTTGCGGCTCTGTACAAGACTAAGCTAAAGAACCCCCTATACAGATCAGGATCTGTTAGACTTGCAGATCAATAATACTATAGTGATAGTAACTGTTCTAGTTACCCAGTGTTCTTTGCCTTATGTCAAACATAGTGAATAGCAATAAAATTATCGGTTTAACTGTTAATTTCGTTTTTCCTACGTTTAACGATGTTTGAGGTTCGAGCACAGCTAAAAATCTTGGATATTCGGTACTAATTCCTAAGGCAGGGAGCCCCATTTGATAATGGCGTGTTCAAAACATTTTTCCTTTGGCCCTGCTAATCTTAGAAAATATATCTATCTATAAATAATGAAATAGAAAGTATTCCTTAAAAGAATAACACGCAACACATTGTTATCAATTAAATTGGTTATATATAAGTTAACGATCAGATATACTTATTAAGTCCAGCGTTTTCCTCTTCATTATTTCAAAGAAAAGATAATTATACAGAATATAAGTTCTAAGCAACACAAGGTCACCTTTTCCTGCTGCCATCTAAATTCTATTCGCTGACGAGGTTCCTTTTCAAACTGATTTGCTTACAATATTCGGACCTCTTTGAAGAAATGTTAACCCATTCACGAAAATTATCGTCATTGCTTTCAGCTTTTTAAAAACATATTCTGTATTTTTTTTTTTTTTTTTTTTTTTTTTTTTACATTTTGCGATGATTCACAATCAAATACCAAGTCATTCAACGATTGATTACTTTTCTGGGTTGATTTATATCTGTTTTAAAAGTTCCTGGTCGCATCGTAAAAAAAATTGTCAAGTCTGCCGACTCGGTTCTGTTTATATCTAAGGGTCTGTTCAAATCGGCCAATCCGAATCGGTTCACACCTATCTCGTTAAATCTGAGTTTGTTTTGTGAGTAAAACCATTATATCCTAAAATGACTACGAAAGAAATTTATTTACGTATCTTTTTTTTTTTTTTTGATCGATGAAATATTGGACATTTTATCTCGGAGTTTCGTAACGATCGTTTATTTGCATCTTCATAAATGATTTAATCGCTATATATGTGTTCGTAATTAACTACCTGCTTCCAGATGATGTAAGCGCGATTGTGGGCATCTCAATTACCATTTTGTTATAAAAACACATTAACAAAAGTCAACTTCACGTTTATTGATTTGTTTCTTAAAGCGATGTCTTCCAAACAAACAAAAAAATGCTTAAAGAGGTTAGAGATTGGAAATAACACAAGTTTCGTTCATTATTTGCTAAATTTTCGTTGTAAGTCCCGACGCTTTTCCCCTTCAAATTTATCCAAAATATCTCTGTGCAAATGTATATGCTGAACTAAAATTAACTGTTAGTTATTGAAGAAACTTACCTTTTTTTATCTAAATGTCCATAAAAACGAACTATATCTTGCACTTTTTCTTTTTTCTCTCGTAACTCTCACAAAATCATGTAATTAACTGCAGAATGACGTACTGCGTATGTGAACGAATTTTGGCAGATTTTTTGGTCGATTTTTCTTTATTTACTGATAATTCCGGCGATGTACTTCCGGTAATGAAAGTAATGCGCTTTTGTATTTCTACGCTTATTATTTTCATAACAGGAAGTACATCACCGGAAGTTTCAGTAAAGGAAGAAAATCGACCAAAATTCGACAGAAAATTGCTGCCTACATAGAACGACATTCTGCAGTTAATTACATGACTTCGTGAGAGTTACGGGAGAGAAAGTGTGAGATATAGTTCGTTCTTTTTTTATGAACTTTCAAAGCAAAAAAAAAAAAAAGTAAGTTTCTTCAATAACTAATTGTTGATTTGAGCTCAGCATATACATTTGCACAGAAATAATGCTATTTTGGATAAACTTGAAGGGGGGAAAGCCGTCGGCACCTAAAACGAGCATTTACCCATTATTTTTTATCTCAATAATAAACCTCTGTCGTCCTTTCTCCTTAAAATTACTTTGTCTAATTTACCTCCTATGTCAATATGGCGTCTGTTAATTGCTCTTCATCAGGCTACTGATTTGCTATCATAATCCCAGCAGCTACATTTTTGCTTCACACCATCATCATCGACAAAAAACGTACTTCCCAAAAGCTCGCCATTGCCACATGGCTACTCTTGACGTTCACAATTCCTTGATTTATACATACCTGTCTTTGATGTTTTGAGCTGTTTCGACTGATGCGTTCTTGCATTCCTCAGTTGTTCCTTTAGAAAAGCGGTCGGCAACCCCCTCAAGTGAATCTTGTCCGGCCCGCTACCTTACTCTGGACACGATATAAATATAGGTGAACGAAACCAAAGTGACAATTGATAGTTTGAATATATTGCGTCGAAATTAAAACATTTATTTATTTTTACCTGGAGAATGTGTTTTACTTTTATTTTTTTATTTTTTTATTCCTAGGGATCGCCAAAATTAGCGTACTGCCTTACTTTCACTGTGAACTTGCTTCCGTGAGCGGGCACTTTTAAATGAATATAAAATAGTGTTTGCAACCAATTTTAATGGAATTTTTTTTTTCCAATACTGATTTATGAAGCATTTTTTAAGATATAATATATTTTTTTAACAAAATTCCAGTTAGATATTTTCTCTTTTTCATGCTTTAAAACTTTTTTTTTTTTTATCGGATTAAGAAAGAGGTGAAATACTTTCTGCAACTCCAAATTTTTCGCTTATTGGTAAAGTTCCTTTTTATGTAAATAAAAACAAAACTACGTTTTCCAAGGCAAAAAGTTATCGAAAATAATTTCAAAATCATTTTAAAATTGTATTCACATATTTAATAATACGGTTCTCCTCCATGACACTGAAGCCATAGCTGTCTGGCCCTCACTACATAGCTTTTTGGCCCTCACGCTCCAAAAGGTTGCCGAGCCCTGCTTTAGAAAATACGCAATTGTTTCTGACACAAGGCACATCCTGTTTACTGCTATACTCAGGAGGTGACCACTCTAAATAACACCAGTTGTTATTTGAGCTCCAATGGAGGCCATTACCTTCACTACTACTACTAAATAAGAAGAATAAGAAGAAACAATATAAAAACGCTAATCACCTATTCTTTCTACGTTGGTGTAAATAATCCCAAATTCCCTTCCTCATAAAAAAAGAATCAGTGTTAATCTTTCATAATTTCTTAAGTTTCTTCGGCCCACAATTGACAAAATATTATTTAATATGCTGTGTGTTTTAAATAAAACTTTTGACAGCACAAAATATATCTAAAGGTAAAGATGAAAAATCTTCAGAAAATTGTTTCCAATAAATAAGAAAAGAAATGCCTAAGTCCCAAATCATTAGAAAATAGACGAACACATTTTGCTTTGTTAATCCTTTGCCCTTAACATTCAGATAAATCCCAATGTTATATATATATATAACTTATATGAGATATATATATATATATATAACCCTGCCGATAAATCCCAATGTTATATGTATACTAAAATATGAGTGGCACGAAAAAGTTCTTTCAACAAAAGTTAAATCTTAGATTTACTTTAATTAAAATATTCCAAAATGTATCAAAATCGTTCTAATATAATGTCTTTCTAGTACTCCAACCCTAGCGCGCTACTTAGCAAATTCGTTTTCTATACTAATCTGTTAGTACTGTAAGTTCGATCCGCACTGGGTGCTCCACCAATGTAGAGGCGCGAACATGAGCACCCAATTCCGAATATGGGACCACAATTTATTACAAGAAATAGATTATGAATGTTCACAAAAACAAAAATGCGAAGCAAAATAATGCAACAATACTTTTTCTTTTTGAAACGTCAGCAAGAAGACGACGATCTGCGGAAGCTGTTTCGATCCCTGCCTCTTTTTTAAGTTTCAAGGTAGCACCAGCTACTCAGACAAAACCTCGGATGAGTGAAGCTGGCACATTCTTTGAACTGTGAAACACATATCACTCGAGGTAGTTATATACACACACACACACACACACACACACACCTATATATATATATATATATATATATATATATATATATAAACACAAAGAGTTTGGCACTTTAACTGAGCAGGTTCATGCCGACTTCGAAGTTTTGTGAAAACATAACGGTGTTTATCATCACTCTATCTCCAACCCAATATCGAGCACTTAACGATAAAAAACCTGCTTGCCAAAATACATTTTATCAGTAAAACCACAGCGTTTGCACTAAACATTATCGCAATTCAACACACACACACATCTATATATATATATATATATATATATATTCTCTTCCGTATACTTACTTTCTTGACAGCTACAATCTCCAAGAATTTAAATGCAATGTCAATTAGCATCTCTTTGACTCGCACCCTTCCCCTGACAACCCTTGCATCATGTTCTTCTCCCTTTCCACTCTAGGCTCACGCAGCCCTCTTCACGCCAGTCTTACCCATTCTCTTACAACCCCTGTAACCTGTTCTTCTTTCTCATCACTCTCCTCTTATGTAACCCCCTGCGCACCGGTGGCAGTACTGCCTTGCTTGGGGTGAAATGATTATTAAAAAGAAAGGTGCTTTATTAAGGAAACTATGCAAATAACTGGATAAATATGAAAAGCTAAGAGAGATGGACAAGAGGATATGAATTGACTGCGATTACTATCAATCGATAGATAGATATGAGCAGAACTCCAGAATCGATTGATAAAGATAGACACTAAAAGATGTGAAGACTAGGATGGGTAACTGGAACTATAGATATGAACAGATTGGGATTTGATAACATTTAATACCATGGATAGCCGGCGGAATCATGAATGGCAGGCGGTATCAAGTACTTACTTATGTGACATTTTGATAAGTTGGTTATGTACAAAATGCCGGTGCTTACAGGAAAACAAATTTAGGGTCGAGTCTATCGGAAATGGTACCATATCAAAATCGAAACCAATCTCCTTTCGAACAAAAAATATCTTAACATATATAACTTTAATCCAAACAGAAAAGTAAGAAGGTAAATCCCAAAAACCTGATCCTAATTAATATTAAAATTTTAATATTAAAAAATGATACAGGTGGACAGCTCAATGTAATTAAAATTACACAGCTAATATAAAATAAAATAAGTTTTCAAAATTGTCGTTGTATGATCATTTCAACATGAAATCCCTAAGAGAGATTTCACATATTGTCAGCAACTAATACTTTTTCAAAATGAAAAATAAAAAAAGACGGTTAAGAACTAAGAAATTTACGTCACAAAACAATTTTGATTTGCAATTAACGTCTATTTTTAAGATTTTACTTTTAGATAGAGATGTAAGGGAAAAATTTAAAAATTTGGCTTCGTCTATAATTATTTCAGCCTTTTTTTACTTTTTTGAATTTTCCTGAAGCAGGTGGGACAATACCATTTTTTTCTGTCATTCGATTATATTTCATCGATAAACCAAATTTCATGATTTCTACATATATAAGTGAATGATATACTAAAATATTCGGTTGAAAAATCAATCAGCTCTTAAATATATTTTTATTTTTCTCATCTTTATTCGTATGCAGTTTGTGTGTGTCTCGTCGGTGTATCTTTTTCTTCATTCTTTTTTCGATTTTAGGTTAAATTTCATGTTCGAAATGTCGACTCCTGTTATGTTTCACTTCTTATAAGAACCAATCATTTTTCTTTTGAAAACAAATGGTAAATCCCTTTAGTTCACCTTACCTCAAATCTCGGATGTTAAATTCCAAAAGTTCCACTTCAAGAGCCGGGTTGGATTATCGGTTCGATCGGGTTATTGCAAGTCTTTTATATCTCAATATACTCTTATTATGCATCTACAGTGATGTTTTTAAAACTAAGGAAAAACAAATAAATGTAAATGGACTTAAAAGCTTTTGATAAATTTCTTGCCGGTTATAAATGCAGACTTGTCCCTCAACTGTGAAAACTATAGAAAAATAACAATTGTGAATAAAACATTTTAGATTGAAGTTTAGTCGAATTAAAAGAGCAGACCACATGAATAATGTGGCGAAATTCCTAATCCACCATTTTTAGATGGAATATTAAAGATAGAATTGAAGGGAAGATTTGTCCCGCAATTCTCATAACTTTTTTTTTTAAAAGATGAAATGGAAAATTTTAAATAAAATTTTGTTGTTTCTAGCTGAATTTCTTTTTTTCTTAAGATTGATAAACGACGAAATATCGACATTATTTTAACTTGCACTAATTAATTAAAAGGATTAACAATTAATGATATCAGTATTAATATTAACAAATATTGATAAACAATACATTATCGAAAATTGATAATTCTTTAACGATATTAATATTAAGATTTTAAAATTTAATTATATGCAGTGCATATAATTAAAAGAAAATTTGCATCCCAAAGTAGTCCGTCCTTTTCCAAAAGAAAAAAAATATCAATAATAAAATTAATAATTAAAGCATTGACAAGATTTCTTTTAATATTAAGTTATTTAATTTATAAAAAGTGTAAATTTAATTCAATTCAAATATTTAAAGAAAATAATTTATTTTTAAATCTGTTACGTCATATCCTGTCGATTTAGATGATACTGTTGGACAATATTCCGTATACACAAGAAACTCTCGTTTTAACAAATTCGGTTATATATATTTCGGATTTAATAGACATTATCCAAAGTTTTATATTGTTTTTTGGTGTATCAGCTATTAATAAAATATTACAAATTCTTTTTCTTTTTTTTTTTTAATAACTACTATATTTCTTTTAATCGTGACTAAAATAATTCTTATTTAATATGGATCGCCATGTCAGAATTTTAAACGAGATTTTGTTATCCACAAAAAGTTTCAAAAACCACTGAGCAAAACCGTGAATAAAAATTGTCTTCTTTATTAAAATTTAATAACTTTATGTTGTCCGTCACTGTATACGCAAACCCGTTGCCGAAGGGGTTTACAGAACCTGCCACCAACATCACCACAAAAATTGTTTGTGAAAATGATGTGAACTAATTTTTTCTTGCAAATTCTTACACGCGACTCTTCCGCCTTATGTTCCCCACCCTAACAAATACTCTGACCACGGGTCTGTGTATACTGCATAGATTATTTGTTTTATTTTATTTTATTTTTTTTAATTATCAAAATGTTAAAAAAATATGGCCTTGTTGGTTACATTCCGATTTAACAGACAACACTTCACTTATTATTCAAATGTTAGCTACTTATGTTTTCATGAAAATTTCACATGTGTATGGTTCTACAATAAGATGGCCAAATTATATCATGAAAAAAAATTAAAACTGGCGATTACACTTTGAATTTAGTCACTGACAAATTTAACTGGTTCCGTAAGGTTTAAACATCAGGAGAAAGTTGTGTGACGAAGCATTTCAACAAATTTTAGAAAGGGATAATCAATCCCATAATTCCTTTGCCAAAATGACCATGTTATCACCCATATATACAAATTCTGCATCACGCACACAAGAATACTGTGTATTGGAAAAGACTGTTGTTGTCTTATGTCTTCAAAACATTTTTTTATATTTCAAAACAAAAAAAAAAATTCACGGAAAATTAAATTGAAAAAAAATTAACATTTTTTTATGAACGCTCTTTGGATTTCTTTTTAATATGTAAAGAAAAAAAAAGGGAATTAAAAAAAATACAAACTTTGAAAACTCAGATAAAAACAAAATTTTGCTTCGAAAATCAAGAAATTCTGAGATGCTATCTTTCTTCATGTAAATGTATTTATAATGATTTTTTTTTTCTCCTTCTTCAAATATTTGTTGCTACTTTTTTCATGCAGTTTGTTTGAAGGATCAAAACCATTAAAAACGAGTGTAAATTGATTTCAACAAAATCGTTTCTTTGTTTATTTTTTCATTTCTTACTTTTCTGTTTTCTTTTTTACCTTTTATTTTTCTTGTAACATTTCTTGTTTTGCAAAAATTGGAAGAAAACTGTCTAACACGCTACTACAGTTCAATCCTCAGTCAATCCTGAAAGCAGGTAAATATACTAAGTCAGTCAGCAAACAGGTAAATATACTTACGTAAGACATAAATACTACACGGAAACCAACCTGGAGAAAACTATTTGAAAATACGGAAACCGTCAACCTAATGTCCTACATTAAAGAAATCGGTTTATACCATGACATATAACGCCTACAAACCCTCTCTCTCAGACTGAAGACCGTTGTGTGTGTGTGGGGGGGGTATGGATTTGGATATATATATATATATATATATATATATATATAATGGTCATCCGCAGACATATGTTTTGCTGTATCACAGCTCATCAGTACGGTTAGACATCTGATTGCTTTTTACCCAGGAGTGAAACCTCACCGAATTGGCGTCATTTGGCGATTCTATCTCTTAGATATGGGTGCTCGGTACAAGGAGGCAGACTTCTAGCGTGTGATATCCCATGTATTCATACACCAGTAGTGAGAGTGTTCTAATCCATTACTGAATGTGAACCGTTACCATTACTTGTGAACCGTTCCCAGAATATTCTTGGAATGGTTCCTAATAGTATTTAACCGTTGCACCCACGTCGCAAGCGAATGTGACACACGGCCGATTCTTAATGTGGGTTTAACAGCAATACCGAAGAAAAATTGCTCAAGTCCCCTCGGTACCCTTGTCTTGGGAACGCATCAAGTGCCGGGTAATGAACCAAGTCATACCCGTGAGATGTCACACTAGAACTTTATATTGTTGTGAAACTTTCCAGCAAAAGTGCCAGGGAAGAAGATATTTACCCTACAACCCCACTGGAGCGAGATGTGACATAAGGTCTTTTTTAACGTGGGGAGCCCGACCGCGTACGGACGGACGGACGGACGAAAGAACAAAAATTCCCCAGTCCCCTCAACCGCCGGTTGAACTGGCCTCGGTGACAAGCACCTGGTCAACCCCTCTGTTGTAATGGAGTAGCGCGGCTATTCCTCGGAACTGGACATCTACACAGTATAATTATTCTCAGATGCACCTCTGCCCTCGCGGACGTAGCTACAACTAAGCCGCACTCTGTCTTAGAGGACAAAGACGCAACTAAAAGATGACTTTTGGTCCCTACCCAACACAAATATGTGCTAGGGAAGTATATGCATTTTTTAGTGTACCCACGTCTATACCGAATGTGACACAAGGTCAGTTCAAAGCGGTTTTAACGGTAATACCGGGTTGAGGGAGGGAATTGTTGAAGCCCCTCAGAGAAGTATATTTACCCCACCCTATCCCTATTGAGGTGAGTTCTGACACAAGATCAGTTATTTAATGTGGGTACCTAAGCCCATACACTCGGGTCAAGAAACAAAATTTACTCCCCCCCGCATACGCGGTGAGTGGGTACTAAGCTTGTCTTAACTTCCTGCATGAGGGGAAATATTTTGGAATAGTTCCTCGGTTATGGTGATTTTTCTAAGCGCACATTAGGTGTGGCACAAGGCCGAAAGTATGGGACACCCAGTGAGGATCGAACTCAGTACTTAATTGTAATAGCGAGACAAGCTTTCTAACCATTATACCACCTTGAGGTGCCCATACTTCCTCGGTTACGAGCTAGCAATGAGAACGATCTTTAAAGCGCGCTACTCGACTCGCGACGCCTTCGATTGGCAGTGAAACTGATTTGCATGTTCACTGACTCAGAATGCGAACCTCTCCCAATGGAAAGACCTTTTGTTATACTATAAAAGCAACGAGGTAAGTTGTCTTTTTGTTGTAGAATTTCGAAATTTAATCTGGATATAACGGTAATGCCAAAGACAAATTACTCACAGAGCCAGATGTGACGATTAAAATCCAGGTTAATAACTTCGACGTCTGATTTTCAAGGTAAGCAAAAGAAAACTGTTCTTTTCTTGAAAATCGGTTGGAAGACAATTTTCCAAACCAAATTCATTTCCACTTCTTTTCTTTTTTTCTTTTCTCTTTCATAATAAGCTAGAAATTAAAAGTCGCCTAGGCGTGGTTAACAATCAAATCACGCAGTCCCTAACCTTTGCAAATAATGTCTTCCTCGGTAAATGACCCATTTATGTGGCATTGCGCCAGGATAAACCAAGATTAGAAAATACCTAAGACATTAATAATTCAGATTATTTAATATGTTCACTTGTAAACAAAAACATTATAAATAAAGCAATCTAACGAATTAAATAACGAAAGAAACGAACAAAAGTACTGATGTTTTGAAATGTAAGACCGTCTTGTTGTGAAAAACAAATGTTGTATAAACAATATAATGTTGTATAAACAATAGCTCAATGACAAATTTAATAGAATAAGGCGAATTCCCTTCGTTGGTGGAGCCAGAAAGCAAAGCTAAATTAATGCATTGCAAATTAGTGAGTCAACAGCATCTAGGGGTCAAAGGCGTATGCTTGGAATGAATCTATTAGGCTTTGGTCGGAGAGTGAGGACACTTGATTGTGTGCTGGCCTGGTGGTTATAGTATTGGATTAGAAATGATGAGGCAAATAACGGTTTTCAGAGCACAAGGAGGTATAGCATCTTTTATTCCGAATTTGCAGTTTCGAATACTGGAAAGGTTAAAAATTGTGATGGTATATCTAAAAAAAGGGGATAGATAATGAACAGATTGAGATATAAATAAAATTAGACGAAGAGATTAGATAATCAGAGATGTGAATAGATAGATATAGATAGATATGAACAAATTAAGATGTAAATTACAACATGAAGACTGATATTATATAGATAAACGGAGATGTCAATAGATAGATAGATAGATAGATAGCTAATGAGCAGAATGAGATAGATAGATAGATAGATAGATAGATAGATAGATAGATAGAATTAGATAGATAGATAGATAGATAGATAGATAATGAGCAGAATGAGATAGATAGATAGATAGATAGATAGATAATGAGCAGAATGAGATAGATAGATAGATAGATAGATAGATAATGAGATAGATAGATAGATAGATAGATAATGAGCAGAATGAGATAGATAGATAGATAGATAGATAGATAGATAGATAATGAGCAGAATGAGATAGATAGATAGATAGATATATAATGAGCAGAATGAGATAGATAGATAGATAATGAGCAGAATGAGATAGATAGATAGATAGATAGATAGATAGATAATGAGCAGAATGAGATAGATAGATAGATAGATAGATAGATAGATAGATAATGAGTGAATGAGATAGATAGATAGATAGATAGATAGATAATGAGCAGAATGAGATAGATAGATAGATAATGAATGAATGAGATAGATAGATAGATAATGAGCAGAATGAGATAGATAGATAGATAGATAATGAGCAGAATGAGATAGATAGATAGATAGATAATGAGCAGAATGAGATAGATAGATAGATAGATAGATAGATAGATAGATAATGAGCAGAATGAGATAGATAGATAGATAGATAGATAGATAGATAGATAATGAGCAGAATGAGATAGATAGATAGATAGATAGATAGATAGATAATGAGCAGAACGAGATAGATAGATAGATAGATAGATAGATAGATAATGAGCAGAATGAGATAGATAGATAGATAGATAGATAGATAATGAGCAGAATGAGATAGATAGATAGATAGATAGATAGATAATGAGCAGAATGAGATAGATAGATAGATAGATAGATAGATAATGAGCAGAATGAGATAGATAGATAGATAGATAGATAATGAGCAGAATGAGATAGATAGATAGATAGATAGATAGATAGATAATGAGTAGAATGAGATAGATAGATAGATAGATAATGAGCAGAATGAGATAGATAGATAGATAGATAATGAGCAGAATGAGATAGATAGATAGATAGATAGATAATGAGCAGAATGAGATAGATAGATAGATAGATAGATAGATAGATAGATAGATAGATAGATAATGAGCAGAATGAGATAGATAGATAGATAGATAGATAGATAGATAGATAATGAGTAGAATGAGATAGATAGATAGATAGATAGATAGATAGATAGATAGATAGATAATGAGCAGAATGAGATAGATAGATAGATAGATAGATAATGAGCAGAATGAGATAGATAGATAGATAATAAGCAGAATGAGATAGATAGATAGATAGATAGATAGATAGATAGATAATGAGCAGAATGAGATAGATAGATAGATAGATAGATAATGAGCAGAATGAGATAGATAGATAGATAGATAGATAATGAGCAGAATGAGATAGATAGATAGATAGATAGATAGATAGATAGATAATGAGCAGAATGAGATAGATAGATAGATAGATAGATAATGAGCAGAATGAGATAGATAGATAGATAGATAGATAGATAGATAGATAATGAGATAGATAGATAAATAGATAGATATGAACAGACATAGATAGATAGATAGATAGATAGATAGATAGATAGATAGATATGAACAGTCATAGATAGATAGATATAGATAGATATGAACAGTCATAGATAGATAGATATAGATAGATATGAACAGTCATAGATAGAAAGATATAGATAGATATGAACAGTCATAGATAGAAAGATATAGATAGATATGAACAGTCATAGATAGATAGATATAGATAGATATGAACAGTCATAGATAGATAGATATAGATAGATATGAACAGTCATAGATAGTTATAGATAGATAGATATGAACAGTCATAGATAGTTATAAATAGATAGATATGAACAGTCATAGATAGATATCGATAGATAGATATGAACAGTCATAGATAGTTATAGATAGATAGATATGAACAGTCATAGATAGTTATAGATAGATAGATATGAACAGTCATAGATAGTTATAGATAGATAGATATGAACAGTCATAGATAGTTATAGATAGATAGATATGAACAGTCATAGATAGTTATAGATAGATAGATATGAACAGTCATAGATAGTTATAGATAGATAGATATGAACAGTCATAGATAGATAGATACATATATATAGACAGATACGAACAGTCATAGATAGATAGATATAGATAGACAGATATGAACAGTCATAGATAGATAGATATAGATAGATAGATATGAACAGTCATAGATAGATAGATATGAACAGTCATAGATAGATATAGATAGATAGATATGAACAGTCATAGATAGATAGATAGATATAGATAGATAGATATGAACAGTCATAGATAGATAGATAGATATAGATAGATAGATAGATATGAACAGTCATAGATAGATAGATATATAGATAGATAGATAGATATGAACAGTCATAGATATATAGATAGATAGATAGATAGATATATGAACAGTCATAGATAGATAGATAGATAGATATGAACAGTCATAGATAGATAGATAGATAGATATGAACAGTCATAGATAGATATAGATAGATAGAATAGATAGTGAATAGATAATAGATAGATAGATAGATAGATAGATAGATAGATAGATATGAACAGTCATAGATAGATAGATAGATAGATAGATATGAACAGTCATAGATAGATAGATAGATATAGATAGATATGAACAGTCATAGATAGATAGATAGATATAGATAGATATGAACAGTCATAGATAGATAGATAGATATAGATAGATATGAACAGTCATAGATAGATAGATAGATATAGATAGATATGAACCGTCATAGATAGATAGATATGAATAGATAGATAGATATGAACAGATAGATAGATATGAACAGATAGATAGATAGATATGAACAGACAGATAGATAGATATGAACAGACAGATAGATAGATATGAACAGACAGATAGATAGATATGAACAGATAGATAGATAGATAGATAGATATGAACAGACTGATAGATAGATAGATATGAACAGACTGATAGATAGATAGATATGAACAGACTGATAGATAGATAGATAGATAGATAGATAGATATGAACAGATAGATAGATAGATATGAACAGATAGATAGATAGATATGAACAGACTGATAGATATGAACAGACTGATAGATAAATAGATAGATATGAACAGACTGATAGATAGATAGATATGAACAGACTGAGAGATAGATAGATAGATATGAACAGACTGAGAGATAGATAGATAGATAGATAGATAGATAGATAGATAGATATGTTAATAGGTAATGAACAGACTGAAATGTGAATAAGGGCAGGTAGCGATATGAATAAGAAATTAAGAATTAAAATCAGCCTACTTCATTTTTACAAAAATTCACAATGACGTGTGAAATCCTAGTTTTTCCCAAATAGAAAAAGGATTGACCGTGTGCGTAATGAAAAAGTTGAAACCAGATTTCGCAAGTAGGCGTTAAACTGATTTTGACCAATGGGAGCGGCTCGCAAGACTTGAGAACTTAGCGATCCAGTGCCAAATTCAAAAGGACTATATATAAATGATCTTCATCAGCGTCAACCGGTCAGTTAGATGGAAGCAGCGAGAAAGACAAAATTAAAATGTAACTTGAACTTCAAATCGACCCGGAGATGAGGTCAGGTCTCACCTTGTTCTCTTTCTCTTTCTTTCTCGTGTGCTGATTCCTTTAAGCTCTTCTTCTCCATCCAAAGACACTCCTACGAACAAATGCTAATACATACATACATACATTCGCATATACTCTTTCAGAAATTACAACTACGAACATTTTCTACAAATCTTGATACCCATAACTTTATCACTGAACACGATCTATACCCTTAACGGCTACAACTAGATGGATAATGTTTAGACTGAGATGCGAATAAAGATGGATAATGAAAAGATTGCGATGTAAATAAAATTAGATCATGAACAGACAGATTAGATAGACACGTGAATCCAAACTTCTTTATAAATGGAACTGTGTGTGTGTGTGTGTGTGTGTGTGTGTGTGCCCGTTAACTATAGACTCCGAAACGGCTGAACCGATTTTATTGGAATTTTACACAGTTGTACTATAAGCGTCTGTGAGTGTTCTTAGCTAGGTTTTGTGTCGAGGTATCCCCGATAAATATCGAAAATCGATAATCGAAAAAATCGGGTTATAGAAGGAGTTGTCCGATTTTAATCAAATTTGATACACTCATAGACAAAAATTATATAAACATTTACATTAACCATTTTTCTTCGTTTAAAGGAATGAGCAGTATAGCCCGGCGTTGTTCGGGTATAATGAAAGCTTTAAAACTAATCCATGGTCGTGGAGCTCAGACTCTTTGGACGTTGGCACGAAGGACTAAAAAAGCAATAGCTGTTACCAGTTAAAGCAAAACCGTAGACTGAAAGAAAAATGAATGGATGTAAGTCAAATTTTGATTTCTTGGTATCGATATCAAATAAGTTTTTTTTCGTCGTAAACTGAATTTTGAAGGCTTAATAAGTCCTCTGAATAAATGGTATCATGGCTGAGACTAAGAACTACAATTATACCTTCTTATAGCCAAACCCGAAGCAAAAACTAAAATAAAAGGGCTGAAAAAAATACAGACATAGAGGCAGATAAACAGACACACGCATAAACATCTTGCCTTTTATATATATATTAACGATTTTCTACACTATTGTAAGAACTTGAAACTTCTGAATATCGTTTCTTATGTCTTTGTCTATGAGTGTATCAAATTTGATTAAAATCGGACAACTCCTTCTATAACCCGATTTTTTCGATTATCGATTTTCGATATTTATCGGAGATACCTCGACACAAAACCTAGCTAAGAACACTCTCAGACGCTTATAGTGCAACTGTGTAAATTTTCAAGAAAATCGGTTCAGCCGTTTCGGAGTCTATAGGTAACGGGGGACACACACACACACTGACAAAGTTCCATTTATAAATAAGTTTAGATTTAGATTCTAAATTAAACCTGTTAAACAAACGCGACGAAATAACTTCCATCTGCCATCAACGTTTTATATATGCCCTAAAATATAGTCAAAATATTTTCTGCTATAATATAACTAAATTCCACAATCAAATTCCTATTTCTTTACATTAATATAAGTTTCTCCCATGCTCTGATTACTTTGTTTTAATTAACTGATATATAACCTACTATGTCGTCTAAATAGTTTCAATACACTTTCGTTCTTAATATAACTTTTACACCTATTTAAGGAAAAAATATTATTAAATACGTTTGTAACAATTCCCCAAAAACATTCGATACAATCGCCGACATGTCATTATCTAATTGTATACAATCTAATGTTTCATAAACTAACACCTAAAAATCTACCTTTTCCCGACATTTGAATTCTCTCCCACCACCTTTACCCTCTTAACTCACTCCCCTACCCATCATTGACTTACTGTTCATTGGTTAATCCAGTCCAACCCTTTGAATTTACAATCCCCTTAATTGACTGGATGTGGTAATAACTGTGTTGTTTTTAAATTTTTTAAGTGTCTATACCAGCGGTCGGCAACCCCCGGCCCGCGGGCCACATCCAGCCCTCGGGTGAATCTTGTCCGGCCCGCGGGCCACATCCAGCCCTCGGGTGAATCTTGTCCGGCCCGCGGGCCACATCCAGCCCTCGTGTGAATCTTGTCCGGCCCGCGGGCCACATCCAGCCCTCGGGTGAATCTTGTCCGGCCCACATCCTTACTCTGGACACGATATAAATATAGGTACACCAAACCAACGTGACAGTTGATAGTTTGAATATAATGCGTCAAAATTAAAAACATCTATTTCCTTTTACCTGGAAAATGTTTTACTTTTATTTTTTATTTGTAGGGATCGCCAAAATTAGCGTACAACCTCACTTTCGCTTTTTCTGTGAAATTACTTTCATGAACGGGCACTTTTAAATGAATATAAAATAGTGTTTTCAACCGATTTTAATGGAATTTTTTCAATACTGATTTATGAAACATTTATTTTTAAGATGTAATATTTTTTTAACAAAATTCCCGTCAGATATTTTCTCTTTTTCATGCTTTAGAAACTTGTTTTTTTTATCGGATTGTAAAAGAGGAAAAAATACTTTCTGAAACTCCGAAATTTTTCGCTTCCTGGTAGAGTTTCTTTTTTTATGTAAATAAAAACAAGAAAAAAAATCATAATACGTTTTCCAAGGCAAAAGTTATCGAAAATAATTTCCAAATCTTTTCAAAATTGTATATAAAATTCAATTTTTATGCATTTTGTATGTTTCTCCTCCATAATACTAGACTCATAGATTCGACATAGCTTTTTGGCCCTCACTCACCAAAAGGTTGCCGACCACTGGTCTATACTATTTATATTGTTCAGATTATTGTTCTCATCTTTATTGCCAAGTTTCGACGTTTCGGCCTTCTTCAGATGCTAGGAATTTCAATCCAAACCCTTTATTACAATCACTGGGGTGTATCGCTCTCATTTTATGTGCGATGCGACTTCTGGTAGCCATATAAATATCTACCTTTAACTTAACTATCCAGTTTACTTCACTACTGCTGTAGCCTGGTATTGAACTCACAACTCTTTGGATCAAGTCACTAGAACTAATATGTATATATCGAAAATAATTTATAAATATCCGTCTAAATTTACTGGGCAATGACTCCTCAAGGAGACATGGCTCCTCAAGGAGAAATGGCTCCTCAAGGAGAAATGGCTCCTCAAGGAGAAATGGCTCAGAGGATGTAGAAGTTGGTTAATTCCAGTGAATTGACGTTGAATGTAAAAAATCAAACGTTACTTAGAGATACAAGGGATGGGAAATTGTGGAGAGCCATGATTGTCAATGTGTAAATGGATGGCAGCGCAAGGACGAACAACGATGGTTAAAAAAATCAAACGTTTCTCAGAGCTTCAACGAATAGGAAAATGAGGAGATCCATTATCAATCATGTGTAAATAGAGGAAGCGCAAGAACAAAGAGCTATGGTAAAGCGTGAAAAGTTGGTTGGAGCTATCAAAGAGAGGAAATGTGGAGAGCCATGATTGCTCATGTGTAAATCGATGGCAGCGCGAGAACAAAGAGCGATAGTAAAGAGTCATACGTTGCTAAGAGCTACAAGGTCAGGAAAATGTGGAGAGCCATGATTGCTCATGTGTAAATCGATGGCAGCGCGAGAACAAAGAGCGATAATAAAGAATCATACGTTGCTTACAGTTACAAGGTCAGGAAAATGTGGAGAGCCATGATCGCTCATGAGTTTGTATGAATGGTTGTTATAGCAAGGACGAATAGGGATTACTTAGTCAGCTGTTGCTAAGCGCTACATAGGACAGGAAAATGTGGAGAGTCGTGGTCGCCTATCAGTTTTTGTGAATGGATGGGAAAGCGATGACGAAGAGGTATGTTAACAAGTCAAACGTTACTTAGTAACAGGAAGTTGTGAAGAACTATGTTCGCTCACTTCCTGAAGGAACACGACACAGCCGAACTAGAAACATAAAAATATGAGGGTCATTCAATAAATAAGGTGAATTTTTCTAATACAGGTAGAAGCTTACTTTTTTTTCCAACGTAATCTCCCAGCAGTTTCACACACTTTTCCATCTGTGCACAAGCTTCCATATTCCCTCAGCGTAAAAATCTTTTGACTGTTGTCTCAGCCAATCACTCACAGTACTTTTGACTTCATCATCACTTTCAAACTTCTCGAAACAATTTAGCCCACTTTTCGACATTTTTTGGCTGAAACATGTGGAACCATACACAGTTGACATTCTCTTATGAATTTCAACTGGTTTGCACCCTTCAGCAACCAACAACTTGATAACTGACCTCTGTTCAATCCTGGAGTATGCTTCTTGGTCGCCATATTTGTTAATCTCCAAAACTCTTAAAGATTTTTTTTCAATCTGCGAAAAAATTAAATCCCTTTGAGAAAAAGTAAAGGAAAAAAAATTAAAAAAAGGTAAGCTTCTATCGGTATTAGAAGTCCTTATACCGAAAGATTCACCTTATTTATTGAATGACCCTCGTAGAAGTCCTTATACCGAAAGATTCACCTTATTTACTGAATGACCATCGTAGAAGTCCTTATACCGAAAGATTCACCTTATTTATTGAATGAACCTCGTAGAAGTACTTATACCGAAAGATTCACCTTATTTGTTGAATGACACTCGTATAAGTCCTTATACCGAAAGATTCACCTTATTTATTGAATGACACTCGTAGAAGTCCTTATACCGAAAGATTCACCTTATTTATTGAATGACACTCGTAGAAGTCCTTATACCGAAAGATTCACCTTATTTGTTGAATGACCCTCGTAGAAGTCCTTAAAACCGAAAGATTCACCTTATTTATTGAATGAGCCTCGTAGAAACCCTTATACCGAAAGATTCACCTTATTTATTGAATGACCCTCGTAGAAGTCCTTATACCAAAAGATTCACCTTATTTATTGAATGAGCCTCTGTAGAAATCCTTATACCGAAAGATTCACCTTATTTATTGAATGACCCTCGTAGAAGTCCTTATACCGAAAGATTCACCTTATTTATTGAATGAGCCTCGTAGAAATCCTTATACCAAAAGATTCACCTTATTTATTGAATGGCTCGTAGAAGTCCTTATACCGAAAGATTCACCTTATTTATTGAATGGCCCTCGTAGAAGTCCTTATACCGAAAGATTCACCTTATTTATTGGAATGGCCCTCGTAGAAGTCCTTGCACCGAAAGATTCACCTTATTTGTTGAATGACTTCGTAGAAGTCCTTATACCGAAAGATTCACCTTATTTGTTGAATGACCTCGTAGAAGTCCTTATACCGAAAGATTCACCTTATTTATTGAATGGTGCCTCGTAGAAATCCTTATACCAAAAGATTCACCTTATTTATTGAATGGCCCTCGTAGAAGTCCTTATACCGAAAGATTCACCTTATTTGTTGAATGACCCTCGTAGAAGTCCTTATACCGAAAGATTCACCTTATTTATTGAATGAGCCTCGTAGAAATCCTTATACCAAAAGATTCACCTTATTTATTGAATGACTCTCGTAGAAGTCCTTATACCGAAAGATTCACTCATTTGTTGAATGACCCTCGTAGAAGTCCTTATACCGAAAGATTCACCTTATTTATTGAATGAGCCTCGTAGAAATCCTTATACCAAAAGATTCACCTTATTTATTGAATGACCCTCGTAGAAGTCCTTATACCGAAAGATTCACCTTATTTATTGAATGGCCCTCGTAGAAGTCCTTATACCGAAAGATTCACCTTATTTATTGAATGGCCCTCGTAGAAGTCCTTATACCGAAAGATTCACCTTATTTGTTGAATGACCCCCTCGTAGAAGTCCTTATACCGAAAGATTCACCTTATTTATTGAATGAGCCCGTAGAAATCCTTATACCAAAAGATTCACCTTATTTATTGAATGACCCTCGTAGAAGTCCTTATACCGAAAGATTCACCTTATTTGTTGAATGACCCTCGTAGAAGTCCTTATACCGAAAGATTCACCTTATTTATTGAATGAGCCTCGTAGAAATCCTTATACCAAAAGATTCACCTTATTTATTGAATGGCCCTCGTAGAAGTCCTTATACCGAAAGATTCACCTTATTTATTGAATGGCCCTCGTAGAAGTCCTTATACCGAAAGATTCACCTTATTTATTGAATGGCCCTCGTAGAAGTCCTTATACCGAAAGATTCACCTTATTTGTTGAATGACCCTCGTAGAAGTCCTTATACCGAAAGATTCACCTTATTTGTTGAATGACACTCGTATAAGTCCTTATACCGAAAGATTCACCTTATTTATTGAATGACCCTCGTAGAAGTCCTTATACCGAAAGATTCACCTTATTTATTGAATGACCCTCGTAGAAGTCCTTATACCGAAAAATTCACCATATTTGTTGGAATGACCCTCGTAGAAGTCCTTATACCGAAAGATTTACCTTATTTATTGAATGACCCTCGTAGAAGTCCTTATACCGAAAGATTTACCTTATTTATTGAATGACCTCGTAGAAGTCCTTATACCGAAAAATTCACCATATTTGTTGAATGACCCTCGTAGAAGACCTTATACTGTGTTTTATAGACTAAGCAAAGCTGTTCGACAAAGTACGCTACAAAAAATTAATAGAAATGCTCAATAATCTCGATATATATATATATATATATATATATATAATTTTAATCGTGTCACCCCAAGCAAGGCATTCCACTGCCACTATAGCGCTGGGGGGTACATAGAGGGATTGGGTATAGGAAATGTCGGAAGGAGGGTGATAGACAACTTTGGATGTACATAGGGAGAGAGTGGGTGTGAGTTAGTGTGTTAGGAGGTGTCTATTGACCTTACATTTAAACTCCTGGAGGTTGTAGCCGTCGGGGAAGCAAGCATGCGGTAGGGAATTCCACAGGCGTGAAGTGCGAGGAAAGAAGCTGTTGGAGTAAAAATTGCGGTTACATTTCATCGGTTTCACTGTAAAAGGGTGGGACTTAGTTGCCAATCTAGTATCTCGTGCAAATTCACATCTAGGGGGCACCAGTGATTTAAGTTCGTCAGAGCAGAAGCCATGAAAGTATTTATAGAAAAGGCACAGGGAAGCCACGTCACGCCGGTGAGAGAGATAATGCAGGCAGTTAGCCAAGTCGGTATCAATCACATTACAGATTCTTCGCTGTATTTTGTCAAGAACCCCGAGGAGAATAGAAGGGGCACTCGATCAGATATGGCAGCAGTACTCAATACACGGGCGGATGGTGGATTTATATTTGAGAAAGACTTTAGACTAATCAAAAACCTCTACTGGCAGCAAATCGCCTGCATACGGACTGGAAACGAATTCAGCAAATATACAAAGTTAGAAAGGGGCGCAAAACAAGGATGTGTTTTTTCACCGGATCTATTCAACCTATTCAGCGGGACTATTCTGGGGACACTAGAAATCATGACAGGATTCGTCATCAGCTGCCGCAGTTTGAACAATATAAGATACGCAGATCATGTAGTGATGATAGCAGACACGGAAAGATATGGCCGTGAATGCAAGACAATCTCATTAAAGATGAAGGAAAAACTTGAAGCAACTGAAATGTGGTTCTACAGAAGGATGCTGCGAATATTTTGGATCGAGCATGTGAGCAATGATGAGGTTTTAGAAAGGATGGAAACAAAAAGGAAATTAATACTGATCATCAGGAAAAGACAGCTAATGTTCCTGGGATATGTAATGAGGAAGGATGGCTTGGAGAATCTAGTACTCACAGATCAGAGAAAGAGCAATGAGAAAGCAGCGTGTAACATACTTGACCGGCCTGAGTAAGTGGACAGCAGAGCGAGGTTTAGGTGGGGTAACAGGAGAAAGCCTGCTAAAAGGAATAGGGAAACGTCGAAGGCCATGATCGTCTATGTTCTGAAAGAACATGGCACATAGAAGAAGCTACCGGGGAAGCAAGTGTGCGGAAGGAAAGTTCTATAGACGGGAAGTGCGAGAAAAGAAACTGAAAGTAGAAGTGAAGGATACATTTGACTATCTTGACGGTAAAAGGGTGGGACCTAGTTGCCAATCTAGTAGCACGAGTAAATTCACATTGTCGAGGCACCAGGGAAAGAAGCTTCTCAGAGCAGAAACCGTGAAAATATTATCAGAAAAGACAAAGGGAAGCCGCAACCCGCCGGTGAGAAAGTGACTGGGGTCGAGCTACTAAATCAGAATCCCAATTCTTTCTCCATGGTTTTGAAATTGGTAGTTTTTTCTTGTTGCCTATTAATGTTAGAGTGTCTAGTCTACATTGTTACTTAATTCACAGCTTGGCTTGGTGATAAAATGAAGTGGTTTTGACTAATTTCAGCGAAATTGGGTAACTGAGGCGAGTCTGGTTCGTGAAAGGGGCTAGCCTTGATTTTCATTTTTACGTCTCCCTGTCACATCTGGATGGTTTCCTATGGAGCTCTCCCCAGGTTAGGATGGTTCCTACTTGTGAATCTAGTTAATGTAAGTGTCGTTCCCGGACTGTTTCCGACTCCTTCTTTGGTTCGATCTAAGTCGAGATTCTCAAGCTCCCCAGTTTGTTGACTCCCCTTTTTTTTTACATCTCGACGAGGTCAGAATGTTTCTTGCCCCATGGCGGTATTTATTTTTCCTTCTCTCTCCGTTAGCGAGGGTGCCTCTTAATTTTGTCTAAAGATAGAATAAAACAGCCTCTCATTTCTTTTGTGAGTTTGACGGGTCCAATTAACATCAGTTACTTTTATTTTGTATTTGTTTTGATATTTTGGTTTGTTTTTTGTTTTGTTTTTTGTTTTTTGTTGTTTCTTGTTGTTTGTTTTTTTTAGTTCATCCGCCCCACCTCATTGCTTATCATTTACAAATTTTTATATATAAAACTTTACAACCATGAAATTTTTATGACATAGGGTGAACTTTTAGGCTCCCTGACAGCATGCGATATTGTGGTATATGGTGGTTTAATTGATGATGGATGGGTTCTTTTGGTGAATGTGCAAATTGCAATGAGTGTGTTGGTTGTGAATCTGATTAGCTAGGTATAAGATAGTAAGTGATGACCAGCCTCAGGTTTTTCCGCCTCTTGCTCTTTCTTGCTAAAATTGTATTTTATATGCAATAAATCTTCATCTCTTTCTAAAAGATATTTGTGTAAAAGTGAATGCAACAACATTATCCGGAATTTAAATCGTCTCCCCGATATCATAAAAATGTGTGAATTCTTGTCTGGTACTAAAAATGAGACTGTTGAAAACGAAGTTATAAATAAGAGTCCCACTGTAACGTTTGTTTTGTTTCCCTCTCTCTTTTTCATTAATATATATGTATATAAATATATATATTCCGCATGGGTGCATGTGTTTTATAGGCTCCAGACATGCTCTCCTCGGAGCAGATAAACATTTTTTTAAAAATTGCTAAAATAAAACAAATCAGGATGTCTAATGAACTTTCTGATTTTGTGTATTTTTTTTTTATCTATTAAACTTTATTTCAAAACACATTGGCTTTTTCAATCATTAAGAATTGGAATCTACGGTTTGTTTTTCATAAGATTCCACTCTGTTTTTCTTTCATCTACCGATCTATGTCGATTTATGTATACTTAATTCTATTACTATCCTTTTTATGTGTTATATATATATATATATATATATATATATATATATATATATATATATATAGGAAACAAAAGTCAGATATTTTTACGAATCCATTGGTAATACGGTATTTCGTGGTCCCAGCCTCCTCTCAAAACCAAATTCTTACAACAGTGAATGTCTTAAATTTAAGACATTCATTGCTGTATGAATTTGGTTTTGAAAAGCGGCCGGAACCGCGAAATACCGTATTACCAATGGATTCGTAAAAATATCTAACTTGTCTTTCCTGATTATAATACACTGTTAAATTTAGCAATAAAATTTAACATTGAGTTCTCTTTGGAGTCTGTCTCTATTGAAATTTACCTTACCAAATATCAAGGATTCTACTATATATATATATATATATATATATATATATATAGTGTGTGTGTGTGTGTGTGTGTGTGTGTGTATTACATCAAAAATACATTTACAAACTGTGTGTGGAGCGCAGTTTCCTGACACCAACCAAGGTAAAATATTTAAGTACCTTCACTAATTGGCTGAAAAAAAGGGTCCAAACTTAATAAAAATGAAGTTTTTCCATAAATGTTATTAGTAAACGAAAAATCAAAGTATTTTTAATTATTTCTGTAAATATTTAATCCTTTCTAACGCGTTCAAAACTTTTGGTAAAAAAATCTTGTGTTTTTTCGTCAACGAGTAACCAAATCGTTTCCAGAGTTTACAATGGATAATGTAATATTACGAAACTTTTTTTTATATAAAAAACACATTAATTTGGAAATTCTAGCAATATTCAAACAATTTTAATTAAACTTTCAGAATCTTTTCAGGACTTATTCACAAATGAAGGAAATTATTTTAGAAATTATTTTTAGAAAATCTTGGTGAAACTATTCTCTTGACATTTTTTACATCCTCCCTACTAATGTAAATTCATGAAATTTTAAGAAATTAAATTTTGTTTCGAAAATTTGCTTTATTAGTTAAACGTAGGAATCCTTGGGAAATGCAAATCTTCTATTATTTTGTCAAAGAGTTGGCCGTTTTTCCGAAAATCTGCTCTGAATAGTAAAATAAAGAATGCAATAAAACAATGACATTATTTAATTAGATAAGATTTTAATTGCTTTTAAAGTATGTATATATATATATATATATATATATATATATATATATTAAGGACATTATAGTCCAAAGAAATTCTTTTTCGATGAATAAAGAATTTTTACAAGAATTGTTTTAGTTTTTTCTATTTTAATTATAATAATTTATACAACATCAATTTCTTTTTTAGATTATACAAAGCCTTATTAAGTGAAGACTATTTACTAATCGAAAATTGAAAAGTTTAATGCAAATCATCGAGCCAATAGATTTTTTAAATAATTTATTTGTGTGTGTGTGTGTGTGTGTGTGTGTGTGTGTGTGTGTGTGTGTGTGTGTGTGTGTGTGTGTGTGTGTGTGTGTATGTGCTGAAGTATGATATTTTCTAAGTTACATTAAAAGATCATATGTTTTACGGTTTCTTCTTACAGGAAAAACAATTTTATCAATTCTGGTCAACCATACTTAGCTTATCTCTACATCTGCCTGTCTTCACACATGAATCGTTTACGTCAAAGGTCAAAAAAATCAACGCTCCGTGGTTTAAAAATACTTTTATTCTAAATTTTATGCTATAAATAAGTAATACTTGTGTATAACAGATTAATTTAACTTTAAATTTGCTAATTTTCAGAAAATAACATGTCACATATTTATATTTAATTTTTTGCAAGATTTTTAAAACCGAGAACTAACTGCCTGACCATAAAGAACACATTCTCCATGGCATTTTGGACATATGTTTATATTAGCTATCTCCACTTTTTCATGATAATTCGCGACACCTAAGTTTTAAATGAATTTCAATAATTAAAAACGTTCTCTTGCAGCTTTAATTTTAGTTTAATTGAAACCTAAATGATTAAATTTACTATCAGATCGCAATCTTCCTCGGTCTATAGTTTGTGGTGCCACGGATCCTGTCTCAGCAACGTGACGATAAGCAGCAACAAAGGTTAAACAACCGGCTGCCTTCGGTCTGGAAACAAAATCTGATCCATTAACATTTGCGCGTCTGTATGTAAAAATCACATCTGCCTGCTCGCGATATGAATATCCTACCATTGTTAAACGGAATACTTCTTAGTTACCTCCCTGCTACACACGTTAAACGTTAAAGACAGACTAGCAAGAAATGTACACGACTGACAAATGTAACCTAGTCTACATAGCAACACGGCACCATCTACCGTAAATTTTCTTTAAAATTAGTAACTCAAAAACGAAGCATTTTCGGATATATACTTATATAGACTTCTGTCCTTTATTTTTAGGAGGAACTCGCGGCCAAAAATTTGTAAAATAATTTTTGGTACCCTATATATATATATATATATATATATATATATATATATATATATGGTACCAAAAATTATTTGTGGATTAATGCAGTTGTGGAATATATATATATATATATTATTTTGAACATTATTTTTACCGATACTCGTATTTAAGTAGATATTATGTTTTTAATTAAACAGTATTTTTATATTTATATCTACCGGCCTGATTATTTACAATAAATTTCTATTACGAAAATGTCTGCTACCCCGCAGGATTCGAACCTGCGACCCCTATTACATAGGGGAAGCATAACAGTTGATTTGGTACCGTCTTGACCACTCGATCATGGATAGCCTCTTGATCAGACGAGGTTTTTATCATGCTTATATAACAAGATCAAGATATGTTTACACACACACATACACATATATATATATATATATATATATATATATATAGCCAACCTAGAGAGCCAACAAACCTACCAAGGTTTCACCAAATTGGATCTTCAGGGAAAGTTGGCTAAAGAGACTAGATGAAGGCGAAAAGATATAAGAAACTCCGAAACCTCTCTAGGTTAGCTATTTTCTTAGCTCTACTTGCGTATTGAGCGCTTTTTGTTTTACGTTACTCGTCTCGGGTTTTTTTCTTTGGACTACTTACTTTGACTGATGTTCGGGTGCTTAGCTCGCTCTTTTTATATTACCACTTTTTCCTTCCGCGTATATACTCGGAGTGTTTTTCGAAACGAGTATAACGAGAAGTTTACATTTATATAAGTTGGGGATTAATGCAGATAAGTCTAAAAACATATATAAAATCGAACCCTCTGAGTATCACAAAGTCATCCTCAAAAAAATCTCCAATGCATATAAAAAAGATAATAATAATAATAACATGATGTTCACAATTCAGTTGCATTGGCCAATGAACTTGATATTGCAGATAGAATGGGAAAGACCCGAACTTAAAACGCGTATTTATTTTTTTAAAGACCATAAACCTAACTTTGAAAATAACCTTCAATCTAGATAAATCAATCCCTCGAAAACAGGTTTAATTTCTAGTAATATACTATCTATACAGGAGAGTCTCCATACAAATTTATGGAAAAACTTGTCTGATACCATTACATGGTTCCAAAATATTCCAGATAAGAATAAAGTTTTTTTTTACAATTTGATATCGTAGATTTTTACTCCTCTATTTCGTATGATTTATTAGTTAACAGTTTAAACTATGCTAAAAATTTTACTAGTATTTCCAATAATGAAATGGTTATAATTTTAACTTCTAGAGATTTTTTACTAGTATACAATGATTCTACCTGGACTAAAAGTATTAACAATAACTTTGATGTCCCAATGGGAGCTTATGATTCATCTCAAATTGCGGATCTGATACGGATATATATATATACTGTATACTCTCGGTAGAATTGTTGATCCTAATCAAGTAGATATTTGCCGAGATGATGGCCTAGCAGTAACGGTCCTCTTACATCTAAAATTCAGAAAAAAATTATTAGATCATTTAAAATTTTAGATTTTAAAATTGAAATTTCATCCAATCTCAAAATTGTTAATTTATAGACATTAGCTTTAACCTGTCCAATAATACATTTAAACCATACCAAAAAGTAATAAATCCCTAATCTATATGAATGTTAATTTAAATCATCCTAAATCTATCATTAAACAAATCCCTAAAATAGTTAATATTAGAATTAGTAAATTATCATCTAATAAGGAAGTATTATATAAGAATAAAACATTATACAATGAATCACTTAAGAGTAATTTTAAAAATGAAATATTATATCAAGAAAAATTGAAAGATAAAACTAAAAATGGAAACAAATGTAAAATTAGAAAAAGAAAAATATGGTTCAACCCTCCTTTCTGCAATTTGTCCAATATAAACATAGGTAAATATTTTTTAAATTTAGTTAGCAAACACTTCCACCAAACTAACCCCATAATTAAATTATTTAACAGAAAAACTCTTAAAATTAGTTATTCAACTACCAATAACATGAAAAACATAATTCATTCTCATAATAATAAATTAGACAAAAACTTCCATAACAAACCTCTGGAAAATAAACTTTCCTGCAATTGCATCAATAAAACCAACTACCCCGTTGATGGCAAGTGTAATTCTGAAAAGGCTGTTTATGAAGCCACTATTGGAGTAGATAGACTAAACTATCGCCCGGTTCACACTCCACCCTCGTCTATTGAACAGGTGAAGAGGCTCATCCCTTGTTTCCTGTTTAGATTGTGGTTTCCGGCTTTCTCTTTTCCAACCTTTTCACTCTTACGTAGCCCCCAGCACATCAGTGGCGTTACCGCCTTGCTTGGGGTGATATGATTTTAAAAAAAGAAAAAAGAAGACCCTAGCAGAAAAAGAGTTTATATACATATCTGCAGGTAGTTGGAAACACTTTACAGTCACAGACACTCGTTTTCCAACGCCTCCTTGAAACATCAAACTGCCCTGTCTAAATACTATTGGGATATAAAGGATGGAGGATTGACCTGACTAGTCAAATGGAGGATAATAAAATATGCTAACACTCCCAACAACTTCAGGGACATATGTAATTTATGCCAGGAGGAGAAATTGATTATTATCCAATACAATAATCCAAACGAACTCCTTAATCAACGTAACGAATTGATATTTAAATGTAGGCATAAGAATAAGTATAAAATAATTTAGCTAGATCATAATTATAATTTAAATTAATTTAACTTAAGAAGTTGGATTTTTTAAAGAAAAATCTGGAATTTACCGTTGGAAACATTTTACCCCCAAATATTTTTATAGTTATTATGTTTATAGTTATATGATTGTAATGTTTTTATAATATTTTTATTGTAATATTGTATGTATATGATTGTATGAATATGCGGTTATGTATCTGTCAGATAAGTGCCATACGTGATACACGCTTGGGCGATCATGTCTCGAAAGAGACATAACTGACTGGGCAGAATGTTATTCCGCAGTAGGTTGCCATTGCTTTCTGCGGTAGACTGGTTGCCGACCAAGGCTATAGACCCCAATCTGTCCTGTTATTTAACCTATAACTGGAAGGAATAAACGGATTAATACTTTTCCCAAGGGTATTTGCGCGTAAGTGAATGCAATGAATTCAGCTGGAATTCGAACTCGGCCCCCCGATTTCTCGTTCCGAGCCGATATCCATATATATATATATATATATATATATTAATGAAAAAATATATGTGGGATATGCAAATATTTGTTTTTGGATGTATGGTGATGTATGTGTGTATATGACTATATATAAATATATATATCTGTGTGTGTGTGTTTATTTGTGTATGTGTGTGTATGTTTTTTTTTAAATAATATTAGTAGTAGTAGTGGCAGTGTTAAAATTTTTTATACATATATTTTTATTATTATTATTTTATTACTATTATTTAAGATCTTTTTATAATGTTATTATTGTTATTATTATTAGTGCTAAAATTTATATATATATTTATCATTATTATTATTATTATTAATATTATTTATTACTATTATTTAAGGTTTTTTGGGTTTTTTAAGATTGTCTTTTAATATTCTATTTATCAATTTCTTGCGGGTATGTGTGTGTACATGTGCATATATGTGTGTATGTATATGTATTGTTTTTGGTCGAGCGGTCAATCATGTCACATCAACTGATGTAAGATCAATTGACTATTTTCCGCTGATTGTTGATTTCAATGGTCGCACATATACATAGCCTTTCGAGACATGATCGCCCAAGCGTGTATCACGTATGGCACTTAACTGACTGTGTGTAGCGTGTGCGTATGTTCAGACAGCAGATTTTTATCGATGCATGTTACATTAGATGTGCCCATAGCGTAGTACGAAAATGGGATTTTGCCCGTCATTTTCAAATTCTAGCCGAAATCATTAGATTCGCTTTCGCACAAATTCGCTTGGAAATTTGTTTATTTGTTTTCTATGGTTTCTTTGCAGGTTATTTAAAAGATTTTTTAAAGATAATAATGGTTTTCTGATACAAGTCTTACTAATTAACCCATCGCTGAGGGGAGGAGAGATAGATTCATGCCTTTTACAAGTGTATTTGGGCGTAAGTCAATAAAACGAATCCGTCAACAATCAGAACTCAATTCTCCAATTTTGAACCATTATTCATTACACCACTCGCACATCAAAGCTACCTGACCCTTACCCTAACCCTACCCTACCTGACCCTTAGAAAGGCAACCATTCAACTCTTCTTACAGACATACACCCAGCATGACAAATTGGATTCAATTTTTTTTAATTGATCAAATTTTCAATCGACTGATTCGTTTTTTACGGCTTATCAACTCTTTGCATTTTTTTTAAATTTTCTTTTTTTAATCATTTCACCCTAAGCAAGGCTGTTTTACTGCAACTGTTACGCAGTAGGTTACATAGGAGGAAAGTTATGAGAAAGAGTGACAGGTTATAGAGGGTGTCAGAAAGAAAAAAATAGAAAGATGAGAATATCGGTGTGACGTGGGTGGACTGGACGGAGAAAAGAGCTCGAGAGAAAGGATGCGAGTCAGTGAGATAGGAGATGACTATTGACCTTACATTTAAATTCTTGGAGATTGTAGCTGTTGGGGAAGCAGGTATGCGGAAGGGAAATCCACAGGCGGGAAGTGCGAAAAAAGAAGCTGATAAAGTAGAATTTGCGGTTACATTTTATCGGTTTCACTGTAAAAGGGTTGGACGTAGTTGCTAGTCTAGTAGCTCGAGTAAATTCATATATAGGGGGCACCAGTGAGCTAAGTTCATTGGAGCATAAACTGTGAAAGTTTTTGTAAAAGAGCGACTGCAGTCAAGCTGCCGAGTCGGGATCAATCACATTACAGATTCTCCGTTGGATTTTGTCAAGAACTTCAAGGTGAATAGCAGGCGCACCCGACCAGATGTGGCAGCAGTATTAAAGTCAGGAAATATTTTAGATTGTGAGATTTTTTTTAGATAGTAATAATTTAGTAATTACTAGTCTTACTAATTAACCCCTAGCTGAGGGGTAGAAGTTGTAGAATCATAAATTTTTCAAGGGTATTTGTACGTAAGTGAGTACAACGTACTCAACTCAAGCCATTATTCATTACACCGACCGCACATCCAAACTTACATCATCTGACCCTTGGAAAATCAACAGAATTTTATTTATTTATTTATTTTTTTACACATACACCTCAGCTAGGGGTAGATAGCATGGCAGACTGGATATCAAATTTTTAAAGCAGATTGAAGGTCTGTTTCTTTTGTTAATACAGATGTTTCCATGGCCTAGTGATTAAGGTGATGCACTAGAAATACATTGGGGTCTCCCCGCATAGGTTCGAATCGTATCGATTACATATTTTTAGGATGTGCGTTGTGGTGCAGTGGATATCGACTCGGAACGACAAATCGGGAAGCCAAGTTCGAATTCCAGTTGAATTCCTTGCATTCACTGGCGCACAAATACCCTTGAGAAAGGTATTAATCCGTCTCTTCCCTCCAGTTATGGGTTAAATAATAGGACAGATTGGGTTCTATAGCCTTGGTCGACAGCCGGTCTGCGCAGAGAGCAATGGCAACCTATTGTGGGATAATCTTCTGCCCAGTCAGTCATGTCTCTTTCGAGACATGATCGCTCAAAGCGTGTATCGCATATGGCACTTAACTGACTAAATATAATAGTTGGAAAAATAATTAAAATTTGTACTGAGCATAAAGTGGGGGATCGGTTTTTATTCTTATGAAGTAATAAACTGATACCCACCTAATACTTATTATAATAATGTAATATAATCTATTTCTTCTCCCTCCAGCTGTGAGTTAAATGACAGGACAGATTAGGTTCTATAGCCTTGGTCGGCAACCAGTCTACTGCAGAAAGCAATGGCAACCTACTGCGGGATAATTTTCTGCCTAGTAAGTTATGTCTCTTTTGAGACATGATCGCCCAAGCGTGTATCACGTATGGCATTTAACTGACTGATTGACATAACAAGGCAGGCATTCTTTTCTTGAAAGACTGGCGCACTACAATCCTATTTATAGTAAAAATGGAATAATATTTCTAAGTAACCGGAATCGAAAATTTTGATAATATCACTCCTATATCAGTTTGCCAAATTTCTACTCGACAGACTAATTTACTAATGTTAAGAATGTCGTTTATTAGATATGGTAAAAAGAGCAATGGTGGCCAGCGTCATGTGGCGTCGAGCGTAGCTGGGTGGTGGTGATTACCGCGGAGTGATAAATAGCTTTCGCCCCCAACTCTTTACGAAGGGACAAATTTTAAACATGATATTTTTACATTAAATAGAACGACGTGCAATTAGTTTAGTATTGTAAACCACCTAAAAAGACCATTTGTCTAAAGATGACCAACAAGATAAAATTACAAATAGCTATATGCACGATCCAGTCACGTGACTGCTTTCAGTAATACCCCCTCCCAAAAAAAAACGACACACCACGCGTCTGATTTCGGTCGCCATCTTTTAAGCACCTGAGGGACGATGGCCGATAATTTAGTTGCAAAGCCAATAACGTCCATTATACGTCTCGGACGAGTTGAACGGGTACGAATTGATCAGTGCAAATGACCGTTGGCTGAACCTACTGCACTGTCCAGTTTGTTTTCTACCACACGCACCCCGCTCTACACACCTTGTTCCGCCCTCGCATCTTTCTGCTTACCTTCCTCAAGTTCTCTCTAATTACTTCCTCTTCCGCCACCCCCATCCTAATTTATTTCTCTAACCCTAACCCCTGCCCTAAGCGAAACGTTCCTCTCGCTCTCAACTTCCTTTTTCATTTTATCTCCTATGTCGTTCATTAACGCACAATCCAGCAATACAACATCGATTGTATCTTGATGGCTTTGTTGACGAAATATTTAAGTGATAGATGAGTAAAGATATTAGTTTCCTCGAACGATAGAGTAAGAATAAATACTTAAACATCACGTCGAGAAACTAGATTCTTAATCCACAAGAGTAACGTTTTCCAGACTACGGGTCGCAAGCACTAACGAGTCGCAAGCGGAATGTTAGTGGGTCGTAAAATATTATACTAGAATTACGCATTAGCTTTAATTAAACTTTATCTCTTGAGACTCGGGCTTTCATTGCCAGTTTGTTATGTCAAGCAGTGTGCTGTTTTGATGACCTTAACAAATCAGGGTTGGTCATGCTCTCTATTTAGTCATTCGTCATTACAAAAAAAAGATATCAATTTTCATTAGGTACCTACACTCATTTTCTAACTAACTTTTAAATTGAATTTTATAAAATAAAAATGTTTTCTTGAAACTTATATTTTAGTTTTAATTGAAAGCTAAATGATTAAATTTACTATTTCAAGTAAGCAAAATACTGACGTATTTCAAACAGAAATTATATTGATTGGAATCTAAAATTTTGAGAGATTTTTTTTTTAATCTTTTAATTTTTCGGCCATTTTTGGGCGATCAACACATTAGTAAACAAAAGTTAATTCTCAGTTTTAAAAAGCTTGCAAAAAAATATACATCTGTGACATATTATTTTTGAAAAATTATCAAATTTAATGTTAAATTAATCTGATTCGCAAAAGTATTACTTTTTATAGCATGAAATTTGTAATTAAAGTATTTCTTAAACACAGAGTTGAACTTCTTTTAACCTTTCCACCGTAATTGAAACGTGTTGACAAATTGACAGATAAGATAAAAGGGTATGGCGATCACAAGTGACATAATTGTACAAATTATTTCCTGTAAGGGCAAGAAACTCTGAAACACATGATCTTTTAATTTATACATAGAAATTACCATACAAAAAAATTAAATAAACAAAAAAAATTTAAAATTATTTTAAAAATACGAAAGCACGACGATTTGTATTAAACTTTTTAATTTTCAATTAGTAAATATAATCTTCACTTAATAAATTTATAAGCTAACTACAACAAATCTTTAAAGCATTTTTAAAATATTTTGTAGCTTTATAAATTATTATAATTTTAAAAAATGAAAACAATTGTTTTAAAATTTGATTATTAATCGAAAAGAAATTCTTTAGACTATAATGTCCTTAATTTGTATTATTTATTAAAGCTGGTACATTTCTGTGTCTGTTAGGGACCCAAATCAGCTCTTAGTTGCGTCTCTGTCCTCGAAGACGGATTGCGGCTTAGTTGTGGTTCCGTCCGCGAGGGCAGGGTCGCAACTGAAAAAAATTACACTGAAAGATGCCCGGTCTCGGGAAACAGTGTCCCGCGGCAGCACCACCCCATTGCACCATTGTGCTCCTCACCTGCGCCAGCTCAACAGACGGTTGAGAGGAGTGTGGAATTTTTGTCCCTCTGCCCGGGTCCCCACCTCAAAAAAGACTGTGTCACATATCGCTCCAGTGAGGGAGTACAGGAAATATCATTATTTATTAAAGCAATTTAAAAACTTATCAAATGAAATAATGTCATAGTTATACACTGCGCCTCCTCGGCCTTACCCTCTCTTCTGATCTCAAATGGAACCACTAAATTGAGTCCATAGCTAAATCCACTGCTAAGAAAGTTGGGTCAATGTGTCGGGCCAGGATTTTTTTCCCGCCTGAATCCATCCTGCATATACACAAATCAACCATTCGTCTGTGCATGGAATACTGCTGCCGTATAGGGTCAGGCTCCCCTGCTGTTCATCTCAGTGTTCTTGACAGGCTCCAAAGGAGAATCAGTAATGTGATAGGCACCGACTTGGCGGCTCAACTACAGCCACTTCCCCCACCGACGAGATGTGGCCTCCCTTTGTCTGTTCTATAAATACTTTCATGGCTTCTGCTCCAACGAACTTAAGTCACTGGTGCCTCTGCAACAGGTGTTTACTCGTGCAACCAGAGTGGCAACTGGGACCCACCCATTCATAGTTAGATTAACCAAATGCAGACGACAATTCTATTCCTACAGCTTCTTTTCTCGCACTTCCCACCTGTGGAACTCGCTTCCATATTCTTGCTTTCCTGACAGCTACAACCTCCAGGAATTTAAATGCAATTTCAATACTCATCTATTAACCACTTGACTCTAGTTCTTTCTTCACTACCCCATATATCCTTTCCTTTTTCTCCACCTTTGCAACTGCCATCACACCTGTATTCCCATCCTTCTCTTGCTCCTTTCTAACTAGTTCGTCTTTCTCTTCACTCTCTTCTAATTAATCTTTTTACTCTTATGTAGCCCTCTGCACATCAGTGGCGTTACCGCCTTGCTCGGGGCGATACGATTAAAAAAATATTGCGTTTCTTATTTTACTATTTGGAGCAAATTTTTGGAAATAATGGCAAAATATTTCAATATTTCAAAACTATAATAGATGATTTACATTCCCAAATGAGCCCTACGTTTAATTAATAAAACCAATTTTCGCTACTAAATTTAGTTTCTTAAAAATTTCATGAATTTACGTGGAGGAGTTACTAGATCTAAAAAATATTTTTATTAATATTTTTAAAAATAATTTCAAAGATAATTTCATTTATTTGTGAATAAGTCCTGAAAGCTTCATTAAAATATGACAATTATTTGATTTTTGCAAGAATTTCCAAATTAATGTGTTTGTCACCGGAAAAAACTGGGTTATGTAATATTACGTTTTCCATTGTAAACTTTCGTAATGATTTGGTTACCCGCTAACTAAAATCAAAACATGATTTTTTACCAGAATTTCGAACCTGTTAGAAAGAATCAAAAAATTTTTTTAAGTAATTAAAAATACTTTAAGCTTTCCTCTTAATAATAACAGATACATTTTGATGGAAAAAGTTTGATTTTATTAATTTTGGGGCCTTTTTTTATTCATACTAGGCTTTTTTTTCTTTTTTTTTTCAGCGTTTTATTAATATAAATAATATTTTTTTATGTTTTTGCCTAGTAAAAGTGGGTTGCCATAAACTATGGTTATGAATAGTGGGTTGTAGTTCTAAAAAGTTTGGGAACCCTAGCACTGAAGGATTATAAGAGAAGTGCATATATTTTTTAATCAGCTTCCGTTGTATCGTATGTATTCCACTTCAGGTCTGTAAGGAAATTGAACCCCAATAAGAGCATTGATAAGTACAACCACTCATCATGACTGAAGAAGATCTTTAGTTTGATCGGATATGTAAGAACGTAACTAGTTTAGTCTTGCAGTTATTGGCTGTTACAAGGCAGTTTTCTCTAATGACTTGTTAGATAAGAGGAAAGATCAGCTTCCATACTTTAATCAATAGAGCTTTCTTAACCCTGCCGACTGAATATTTTGCAGCAAACTAAGAACTATTCCGGTGTAAATAGGCCACTTATCAAAAGCTTATAAATTCAAGTAGGACGTATTTTTAAAAAGAAAAGCTAACCAAAGTACGGAGAATCAGGAAAATCTCATTGGAATACAAAATAAAGATTACTGAACCACTATGTGATATCTGTCCTTTTGTAAGGTAGTGAATGTTGGACGATCGCTTCAAGGAGAGAAGCTCGACGCAGCAGAAATGTGGTTCTACAGCAGGATGCTGAGGATACCAAGGACCGAGCACGTGAGCAATTACAAGGTGTTGGAGAGGATGCAAACTAGAAGAAAACATACTTAGCATCAGGAAGAGACAGCTGGGGTTCATGGGACACGTAATAAGAAAGGAGGGTCTGGAAAATGTAATACTCACAGGACGAATAGAAGAAAAGAGAGACGGGAAAGGAGCACGAGACATACTTGATAGGCTTCAGCAAACGGATGGTGGAGCGGAGGTTGAGAGATATACCAAGAGGAAAATTATTGTGAGCGACAAGGAACAGGGGTAAGCGTAAGTCCATGATTGCCTACGTCCTGAAGAGAGCATATGAAAAAAAAGATATCCCAAATAAATGATTTGACTCAAGATTTTGGGATTAAATAATCCAAGGGATGATATTTGGCTAGATTAACCAACGTAACTTAATTCAACCCACGACCTGCGGTTAGGATGGTTTGTTTATATATTCAAACTAGCAGTATAGCGCAGCCTTGCTCGAGTGTAATGAAAGCTTTAAAACTAATCCATGGTCCTGGAGCTCAGACTCTTTATACGTTGGCACGAAAGACTAATAAGCAATAGTTGTTCCCAATCAATGCGAAACCGTAGACTGAAAGAAAAATGAATGGATGTAAGTCAAATTTTGATTTCCTGGTATCAATATCAAATAAGTTTTTTTCGTCGTAAACTGAATTTTGAAGGCTAAATAAGTCCTCTGAGTAAATGGTATCATGGCTGAGACTAAGAACGACAATTATACCTACTTATAGCCAAACCCGAAGCAAAAACTAAAATAAAAGGGCTGAAGTAGATACAGACATACAGGCAGATAAACAGACACACACACAAACAACTTACCTTTTATATATATATATATATATATTATCGATTTTCTGCACTATTGTAAGAACTGCAACCTTGAAACTTCTGAATATCGTTTCTTATGTCTTTGTCTATGAGTGTATCAAATTTGATTAAAATCGGACCACTACTTCTATAATCCGATTTTTTCGATTATCGATTTTCGATATTTATCGGGGGTACCTGGACATAAAAAAAAAACTAGCTAAGAACACTCTCAGACGCTTATAGTACAACTGTGTAAATTTTCAAGGAAATCGCTTCAGCCGTTTCGGAGTCTACAGGTAACGGACACACACACCCAGACAATATTCCATTTATAAATAAGTTTCGATTTAGATTAGGTATTCGGAAGTGTGTAATAATTAGAATATTTCTAATATAACTGCATGTTACACTAGCCACACACCTCACACCTAGTAGTAATAATTGTAGTAGACTTTATAGTCTAAAGTTGTCATGTTACACAGTAAAATTCTAATTCATCATTTTACTGTTTGACGTTGCAGTGCAGTGGATATCAACTCAGAACGAGAATTTGGAGAGCCGTGTTCGAATTCCAGTTGTATCCGTTGCATTTGCATACACGCAAATACCCTTTCGAAAAAGTATTAATCCGTCTCTTCCCTCCAGCTATGGGTCAAATGACAAGACAGATTCGGTTTATTGCCTTAGTTGGCAACCAGTCTACCGCAGAAAGTAATGGTAACCTCAGTCATGTCTCTTTCAAGATATGATCGCCCAACACTGACAGTTGAAATGGGTAGCTGGAACCGTAAGTCCTATACTAACAGTTTCTTCTCTCAGACTTCTCGCGTGTGTAATTTTCTTGCGGTTTATTGATTTCCTGTCAACTTGAAAAATGTAAATTTAATGTCACCATTAATCATTTTAATTTTTGATCTTTTACGACTCACGGACATATAGCGTTGGTACGATTAAGCAATGTCGAGCCTAGATGGGTGACCGTTTGGGAATATCAGGTGTTGCAAGCTTTGATGTGTGGAAGGTGTACTTGAAAACAGCTCAGAACTGTTAATTAGAGAGGAGCGTTCTAATTCCTGTCGGCTTCGCTATATTCATCCATGCACAAATACCCTTGGGAAAGCTATGAAACACCATATTCTTTCTCCACCTATGAGTTAATTATTATTAATTATTATTAATTATTAGGACATGTATTACTATTTTATTATCTAAAAAAAGATATTATTCTTAAAATATTTTCTGGATTTTCAATAACCTGCAAGCGGATTGATAAGACGTAGAAAAAGAAACAATCTATCTGTTCTATTATTCTCTCACCTTTACAGTTTTCTTTTTCTCATATTCCCATCGAATGTCTAACCATACTGATGAGCTGTGATACAGCGAAACAAATCTATCTTCGGATGACTATTTACGCTCTCACCCCCTACCCCACCCGATTGAGCACTCTGGAAAAATTATAGACTTTAAAAAACAGTAACTACTCTAGCATCTACGCATCGTTCATTCAGTAATGAATTTGAACACTCTCAGCTACTGGCATATGTTACATTGTATATAACACGCTTTCTAGTTCAGTGCTAGAATCGCCGATTAATGTCAATTCGGGCGGATTTCAATCCTGGCTAGAAGCAATCGGATGTCTAATCATACTGATGAGCTGTGATGCAGCGAAATAGATCTGTCTGCAGATGACTGAGCACTGTGGAGGAATGGTAGACTTTAAAGAAACAGTACCTACTCAAGCATCTACACATCGTTCATTCAGTAATGAATTTGAACACTCTCAGCTGGCATATGTTACATTGTATATAACATGCTAAAAGTCCGCCTTCTTCTGTAACAGCTATATTAGAATGTATGAAAGAAAATGGAGATAAAGAAAGAAGGAAAGTTAGAATCTATACTATAATAAGACCCGTGTCCGTCCGTCCGTCCGTCACAATTTCATATTGAGGCCAAACAATAAGAGAGAAGAATTACCTGTGATAGTAATAGGGGAAACAGACATGTAGCAAGGAACAAAGTTCTCATTAGCGAAAAGAGAGATAAGACTAAATTCGAAATAAAATTAAGTATATTACCGTAGATTACAAACAGTCAGTCAGTTAAGTGCCATACGGGATACACGCTTGGGCGATCATGTCTCGAAAGAGACATGACTGACTGGGCAGAAGATTATCCCACAATAGGTTGCCATTGCTTTCTGCGGTAAACTGGTTGCCAGCCAAGGCTATAGAACCCAATCTGTCCTGTTATTTAACCCAAAACTGGAGGGAAGAGACGGATTAATAACTTTCCCAAGGGTATTTGCGCGTAAGTGAATGCAAGGAATTCAACTGGAATTCGAACTCGGCTTCCCGATTTTTCGTTCCATGTGTGTGTGAGTGTGAGAGAGAAAGAGAGAGAGAGAGAGAGAGCGAGGGGGTTGACTGATATTCATGACTGCAGTTTAAAGTCCTTTGAAGTCTGCATCCAGTGTAGTATTGGGAGGGAGGAGGGAGAATGATACCGTCATGAACTCTCTTTCCCTGCGATCAGAACAGAATTGTCCATTATAATTTGGTATTGGCTGTTAGGTACCTCCACTAAATCGCTGAAAAAACAGCACAGCATGAATAAAAAAAGGTGCCCAAAATTCATAAAAACGGACTTTTTCCATCAAAATGTTTATATTATTATGAAGAGAAAAGATCAAAGTATTTCTTAATTATTTTTTTCAAAAATTTAATCCATTGTTAAACGTTCGAAATTTTAGTAAAAAATCATGTTTTGATTTTAGTTAGCGGAGAACCAAATCGTTACGAGAGTTTACAATGGAAAACGTAATATGACTCAGTTTTTTTTTCTTTTTTTTTTCCGGTGGCAAACACATTAATTTGGAAATTTATGCAAAAGTCAAATAATTGTTGGATTTCAATGAATCTTTCAGGATTTATTCACAAATGAATTAAATTTGTTCTGAAATTATTATTTTTTAAAAATCTTGGTAAAAATATATTCAGATTCGTAAATTCATGGAACTCTCTGTGCAGAGCCCGGAAGTTTTTCCCACCTGAATCTATTCTGCACATATACAAATCTACCATCCGCCCATATAGTGAATATTGCTGCCATATCTGGTCGGGTGCCCCTGCTGCTCTCCTTGGGCTTCTGGACAAAATACAAAGGAGGATCTGTAACGTGGTTGATACTGACTTGGCAGACCGGCTGCAACCACTCTCTTACCGGCGTGATGTGGCTTCCCTGTGCCTCTTCTACAAGTACTTTCATGGCTTCTGCTCCGATGAGCTTGGATCACTGGTGCCGCCTAAGTACGAATTTACACGAGATACTAGATTAGCAACTAGGTCCCACCCTTTTACAGTTAAACAGATAAGATGTAACCGTAAATTCTACTCCAACAGCTTCTTTTCTCGCGCTTCCCGCCTGTGGAACTCTCTTCCACAAGTCTGCTTTCCCGACAGCTACAATCTCCAGGTGTTTAAATGTAGGGTCAACAGACACCTCCTATCACTCTAACTCCCAATTATTCTCAGAACACTCTCATCTACCGAACCCTCATTCTCGGTATCCTTACCGCCTATCACCCACCCTCTGACATTTCCTATATTTAACTATCCTTTCTTCACTCTATGTAGCCCCCTGCGCAGTAGTGGCAGTGAAATGCCTTGCTCGGGGTGAAACGCTTATAAAAAAAAAAAAAAAAGAAATTAAGTTGTGTTAGGAAAATTGGTTTTATTAGTTAAACACAGGATTCGCCGGGGAATGTAAATCATCTTTTACATTTTTTGAAAAATTTTGCTTTTATTTCCGAAAATCTGCTCCCAATAGTAAAATTTAAAAAAAAGCAATATATGATTTTATTTAATATGATATGCTTTTAATTACTTTTTTTTCTGAAGGCTCGCCTTGACATGCTTCCACATAAACTTTCCCACTTTTATTCAGTGGGCGGCTTTTGAAGTGAAAACTTCTGATAAAATATAAATAAATCTGGGAGAGATTCAAATTTTTTGAATTTAAAAAAAAAACATTCTTGAGCATATTTTTTTCGGAAACACATTTTTTTTCTACAAACTAACAAGATTGTTTCATCAAAGACTTCGGATATATTTGTCTATATTTCTGACATTAAATATTTATTCACACTATTTACATTATATGGGTTTTTGTCCTCATCTTTGTTGCTATATTTCCAACGTTTCGGTCGGTGTACGCTCCGGCCTTCTTCAGGTGAATGGAGTTTAAAACTTGATTCTTTATTTCCTTCACCGAGGTTAGATTGTACTAGTCGCCATAAAAGGCAATTCGGAAAAAAGTGGGAGAAAAAAAAACGATAAAATTGGCCGGTTATCTATCGATTAATATTAACAATTGTATATTTATATTATACTATCAGTATAGTCCGGCGTTGCTCGGGAGTTGTGAAAGCTGTTAAAAACTAATCCATGATCCTGGAACTCAGACTCAGCTTAAAGAATATTTGTGTGAAGTTTGGTGAGAATCGAATAAAAATTGTGGATTTGTATAAAGGACATACAGACAGATAAACAGACACACACACACAAACATCTTGCCATTTGTGTATATATATATATTATCGATTTTCTGCACTATTGTAAGAACTGCAACCTTGAAACTTCTGAATATCGTTTCTTGTGTCTTTGTCTATGAGTGTATCAAATTTGATTAAAATCGGGCCACTCCTTCTATAACCCGATTTTTTCGATTATTGATATTTATCGGGGTACCTCGACACAAAACCTAGCTAAGAACACTCGCAAACGCTTATAGTACAAGTGTGTAAATTTTTAAGAAAATCGGTTCAGCCGTTTCGGAGTCTATAGGTAACGGACACACACACATGTACACACACAGACAAAGTTCCATTTATAAATAAGTTTAGATTAGATTATTTCTTAAACTTTATTTTTAGTGGGTACACAACACATGTAAGTTGTTACCCCTAAACTTACTAAAATCACGTTTTAAATCGAAATATACATACATATGTCATTGTTATACTTTTTTAATTTCTGGGAGTACAAAATTTAATTATTGTTAGTGAAACAGACATATCCGATAAAATGAAAAAAAAATGGAGAAAAAAAATGAGAGAAAAGTTGTCATTACCATAAATGGAAATTCGAAAAAGTCATGAGAGCCATATTAGTAGTTGCGAAAAAATTCTTATTATTATTATTATTATTATTATTATTATTATTATTATTAACAAACGAAATGATTGCCTTAACTCTTCCAATATTCTTGAACAGTTAAGAGAAGGAAAAAAAAAGAAAGTATCTGATAATATTAAACAATATTTCGACAGAACGTCTGCTTTCTTCAGATTATATATATAAAAAAAAGATTTTTCAAGTATAAAAATATATAAATCTACAAAGAAAATGGTAAGTCTTTGTACAAACGTTGATTGTCTTTTAATGAACAAAACGGCTGTTCTGGTAATGAACGCGTCAAAACACATAAAAGGACGCCGGCGTGAAGGCATGAAACTGACACATGCTGATCATCATTTCCCTTTAGTTGATTAATTACTAAGAGGAATTCATCAAACAGCTTAGTATAAATCTTATGGAACTCCCCTGTATTCCTGTTCATTCTTCGGGGGCGGGAAGTTAGTAATTTACACAAGTAACTGTCCTCATGCATATTAAGGGTCCCAAGATAGATTCTGAATGTGCACCTTAAGATGTCAGTCGAAATTACAGTTGTTTGCAAATTCCATTGATATCCATCCATTGATATCCATCCATTGATATCCATTTGTTGTGTCTGGCCATCATATCATCTTTTATCTAATTTTCCCGTTGTGCAACCCACTTAAATCGAGTCATATTTGCCTATATTTCTGAGATGAGGTCGTATTTACATTATTCGGACTATCGTCCTCATCTTTGTTACCATTTGTACGACGTTTCGGTCGTCGTACGCTCCGGCCTTTTTCAGGTGCTAGGAATTTCGAACCGAACTCTTTATTACAATCACTTGGGTATATCATTCTCATTCCCTGTGTGAAACGTTTTTTAGTGGTCATGAGTTATCTCCCTCTAACACTCTAAGTTACTTGTTCACCACTGCTATAGCCTGGTATTGAACTCACAACTCTTTGGGTCAAGTCACAGGAACTAACCAACGTCTATATTCAGTTGTGAGTTCAATACCAGACTACAGAAGTGGTGAACAAGTAACTTAGAGAGTCCGGTTAGAAGGAGATAACTTGTGACTACCAAAAGAGGTTTTACACAAGGAATGAGAATGATTATACCCCAGTAATTGTAATAAAGGGTTCGGTTCGAAATTCCTATGACCTAAAGAAGGCCGGAGCGTACAACGACCGAAACGTCGTACAAATAGCAACAAAGATGAGGACTAGTCTGAATAATGTAATAGTGGAAATCAAACGATACATTGGGGGGGGGGGTATTAAATCAATACAATTACCAAATTGTGAAAAACATTGTGATGTTTCTCTTTGAATTTGTGATAGAATGGACTTGACTCATATTGTTGCATTATTATTATTATTTTCTTATTATGTCATTTTTCATCATATTTCGATTTCTGCTATGGTCGCACTACCAACCAAGTCTGCGGGAAGACCTAAGGCAGGTCGTGGCGTGTTGTTATGGCTCCATTTCATGTTTTTTCTATCTTCCCCATCATCCCTAGCGATACATAGACAAAGTTCTCCTTAGAGTGTGGGCTGTACTTAATAAAACAATTTTTGTATATCCCTTAAGCTGTTTAATACATACATATCTATATATCTTATTATTATTAGATACATACATATGTATGTATGTATATTATTATTATTATTATTATTATTATTATTATTATTCAGTTTACTTTATTTACTGATTGATAAAACAATCTTTTAGAGAGGCTTTTGACGTATCCTGGGATGGAGCATATTCCATTGTAGTATCTTGTGAGTAACGCTCAAGCTCACAATCTGTAGAGCTTCAAAGTGGTTTCTTCGCATTTTATTAATGTATCAGTAACCTTTCTAAATTATTTCCAATCCTCCCATTATTGTGGGAAAAGTGGTTGCGTTTAAATGATACACTTTTGCAATTTATATTTCCAAAGGAAGCTGACCAATTTTGTTCTCCCCTTATCGCTCGATCGAATAACTCGAGGAACATTGGACACAACGACTAAATACTGACGATAAGAAATGCCCATATATCGACTATATATCAATACCGTGAAGCCATATCTATTAGATTTATGCAGCCTTCTTTGTGTAAAACAGGGGAATGCCTGTTAGGTCTTAATATGACCAGTTATCTATCTAAACTTATTTATAAATGGAACTTTTGTGTGTGTGTGTGTGTGTGTGTGTGTGTGTGTGTGTGTGTGTGTGTGTGTGTGTGTGTCCGTTACCTATAGACTCCAAAACGGCTGAACCGATTTTCTTGAAAATTTACACAGTTGTGCTATAAGCGTCTGCGAGTGTTCTTAGCTAGGTTTTGTGTCGAGGTAACCCCGATAAATATCGGAAATCGATAATCGAAAAAATCGGGTTATAGAAGGAGTGTCCGATTTTAATCAAATTTGATACACTCATAGACAAAGACATAAGAAGCGATATTCAGAAGTTTCAAGGTTGCAGTTCTTACAATATTGCAGAAAATTTGATATTGATGCCAGGAAATCAAAATTTGACTTGCATCCATTCATTTTTCTTTCAGTCTATGGTTTCGCTTTAACTGGAAACAACTATTGCTTTTTAGAATTTCGTGCCAACGTCCTAAGAGTCTGAGCTCCAGGACGATGAATTAGTTTTAAAGCTTTCATTATACCCGAGCAACGCCGGGCTATACTGCTAGTATGTGTATATATATATATATATATATATATATATATATATATATATATATATATATTGGGTGCGATTGGTAAATTGTCGCAATTATTTTATTATTTCAAATATTCTTTAGGCTGAGTCTGAGCTCCAGGTCCATGGATTAGTTTTAAAGCTTGCATTACATTGTCCGATAAAAAATCCTTTTAAAAAATAACTGTTGTTTATCTTTCGAGTAAGAAACTAAAGGCAGCAGATATGAATTCGTAGAAGGCTTAACGAGAAAAACATGTTTCCTTTAACATCTTATTCTGAGTTTGTTCTGTCGGCTTGGTTCTGTTCAGAAGCCGTTCGATTCCTGTCGGAGGCAGCATTTTTCTTTGGTTGGTTTTCTCTATTTAGACTGGCTGCTTTTAATTACGTCGTTTACAAAACAGAATAATAAACAAAAACAGAGGCAACGCTCGAAATGCGTGCATTCAGTAAAAATAACATTTATGGTAATAATAAATAATGACGGATGAAAAACCCTTTCCAAATATTAATGTATATTTATGGAAAAAAGAAAGGGAAGTGAAAAATACGCAGATTAGAATGCATTTAAAAATGAATGAATGAATGAATGAATGAATGAAAGAAAGAGAAAAGAAAGAAATTGAAAAAGAAAGAAAAAGAACACAAGAAAGAGAAAAAGAAAGATATTGAAAAAGAAAAGAAAGAAGGGTGTGATATGAATAAATCCAGAAAAAGAAATATGGCGTATAAAGAAAGACAAGAGAAAAAGAAAATTGATAATGAAAGAAAGAAAAGATTACGGCAAGATAAATGAAAAAAAAAATTAAATTAGCTTGTGAATAAAAAAAATTGGAAGAGAGAAGAAAAGGAAAAAATCAGGATAGCAAAAGAGAGAGAGAAAGAAAGAGAGAGTAAGGTACTTCCACTAATTCACTAAACACTAGAGCATAAAGCTAAAAGGCTCCAAAATTAATAAAAGCAAAGTTTTATCGTCAAAATGTTTGTTATTATTAACAGGTAAGATTGAAGAATTTTTAAATTATTTTTTTCATTTTGAAATTTTTTAAAATTATTATTAAAATTTTTTAAACTTTTTATGCTTTCTAACACGTTTGAAATTTTTATTAAATATCTTTTATTTTTTCGTCAGTGAGCGACCCGATTTTAACAAAAGCAGATGCCTCAACATATTTGCTGAAAAAAAAGCATAGTAGAAATAGAAAAGCCCCAAAACTAAAGAAAAACAAAGTTACATTTCCATTCATGTAGCCCCCTGCACATCAGTGGCGTTTTCGCCTTGCTCGGGGTGAAATGATTAAAAAAAAAAAAAAAAAAACAAAGTTATTATTAAGAGGATAGATCAAAGTATTTTTTAATGATTTTTTAAATTTTTCAAAATTTTTCTAACACGTTCGAAATTTTGGTAGAAAATTTTGTTTTTCTTTCGTCCGTTTAATTGCCCATACTCACAGCTTCGTTAGAAATCTTGTTTAACCTAATTACCTGACACCGGTAATGGTTGCTAGCCAAACGGTCCAGGACCAGCCTAGCTAATGCTATCTCAACGGGACCCCCACTCCTGACAGACTTTAACTGTCTTCACCTTGTTAGCCTTAGCTAGGGTGAATCGATAGCTATAATCAGCTGTGACAGACCTAATGGTATCCTTAAGCCTCTCCCTCCACCTATTCCCAGTAACCGTCCCCACTAATTTTGTCTACCGGAAATCCTGCTTGTCCAGTAAAGTCTCGTTGGACTTTCGGTGTCTAGCTAATCTAGGCCTAACATCTAACGCCATACTAACTACCTGGGTAGATAGCCAATTAAGTGTCCATGTCCACATCTTCCCCCCACCCCAGGTTGATCGACTCGGTATCTATCGACGAGACCGAACTCGTCGATCAGATCAACCAGGCTACGATCATCCGACCTCCCGCTAGCT